>VDFB02288201.1:0-22184 GCA_007258455.2 Sequoia sempervirens | reverse complement strand
ATGTAAAATCAACACCGTTTGACCATGCCAACAACAAATGTATTCTTGCAAAAAGTGTTAGTGGAGAGTAGTGCAAATATGGCAAGAAATATATTTTTTGTTTCATGTGTCATGGAGAAAATTGACCTTTCCAACACATTAAGGTGGGTGGGAAAATGCTAGTGAAGCCTTCTCCTAGTCAACATTTCATTCTTATCTCCAATAATCTAATCCTCTAAATGATTCCTTTAAACATACTTGGAAAAGTCTTGTTGTGCTTTTCTATTGTTTCTTATTTCTCTTCAAATTCTTCTTATTATTTTCAGTAGGGAGGTGCATCAGATACAAACTCCTTAATTTATACATATTTTGATGTCTAGATCTTCATCAACCTTAACATTTGTACATTCAACTATTCTTCCCAATATTTTGTTGTAGCACTTGTATGCTTTACTCTGAGATGAATATCCTAGAAAGATACCTTCATCAACTCTTGAATCAAACTTCCCCAAAGTGTCTTCATCTCTTGCGATATAGCATTTTCTTCCAAAGACTCTAAAGTACTTGACAGTAGTCAATCTTCCATACCATAAATCATATGGGTTCTTATTGTTGTTAAGCCTTAATAAATCTTTATTGATAATATAGGTTGTAGTATGAACTACTTCTTTCTAATAGAAATTAGGTAGATTTACTTCCATCAGGATGATCCTTTCCATCTCTTGAATATTCTTATTCTTTCTTTCCACTACCCCATTTTGTTGAGGAGTTCTAGTAGTAGTTCGATGCCTCTTTATTTCATGTTATTCACAAAAATCATTGAACTCATTTGAATTGAACTCACCTCCTCTATTAGACCTCAAACATTTGATATTTGCATTCATTTCATTCTCAACCATTGATTTGAAAATATTGAATCTATTAAAAGCATTAGATTTATCCTTTAAGAATGTTACCCATGTCACCCTAGAGAAGTCATCAATAAAAAACATGAAATAACTTTCTCCTTTCAAACTTTTTTTGTGGTAGGTCCGCAAAAATAAATATGTACCAACTCCAATGGTCTAGAGGAAGAACATATTTTGGATTTGAAACTTATCCTTGTCTTTTTTCCAAACTAACATTCCTTGCACATAGTATTTGTAGGCTTGATTATCCTAGCCATATCTCTTAAACCGCATGTAATGAGTTGATCTTCACAAGATTGTCAATGTTGATGTGTTCCATTCTCCTATGGAAAAGCCAACATTCACTTACTTGTCCTAGAAGATAACTTCTCCCATTGACATACTTTAGGCTATATATGTAACCACTTGTCCTAGATCCTTTTGCAATGAATTTTCCAAAATCTCTTTTTCTGATTGCACATCCTCTGTCATTGAATATGAGACTATTCATTTCTACACATCTGACTCACACTAAGAATATTATGCTTGAGACCTTTAGCATAAAGAATTGAAATTGAATATCTTTCAAACTGGGAATTATCTTGGCCATCACCCAAGTGTCTATATTTTGTCTTGAAGCTTCCCATAAATTTTTGCCTCCTCACACCTTCAAATTCATACCTGCTAAAAATAGAAGTTTGACCAAAAAAAGAAAAAAAGTAGTTTTGAAAGTTGGGGATTCTTATTCGAAAAAAAAGGGTATCCAAAAATGCAAAAAAATCTACCAAAAAGCTAACAAAAAGGAAAAATATTTTTGGGTGATGCAGGGTTACCTTTACACCACTGAATGCTCTTACATCAAGAACATATTCTATCCTATGCTTTCCATCAATACTTATTGTACCTTTTCCATAGATTTGTACTAAAGTATCATCTACAAGCTTGACGATGCCTCCATTCCACTTCACAAGCTTGATAAACTTGCTCCTAACCCATGTCATGTGGTCAGAACAACCATTGTCAATCACCCAAGAGTTTTTCTCATATTTTGCATGAAAATAAGTAAACACAACACTTGAATCTTTATCTTTATCTTTAGTCTTCTTAGCAACCAAAAACAAGATTTCATCCTCATCATTCAGACCACTAGAATCATCATCCTTTGAAGAGTAGGAATCTTCCTTGGAGTAGAGACTCCCTTTGAATTTATTTATTCTAGAATCTATGTTTCTTATTTTAGAATCTTTCAAGAGAAATTTAAAGGAAAAATGACCAACCTCTCCACACTTTAAACATTTGAAAGGTAGCTTACCTTTCTACTTGTCAATACCCCTCTTCAACTTTCTTACAAATTTTTCTTCTTCTTCCTTAGTGTCACTACTTAGGTCAATTGCTTCATACATCTCCTTATTTTCTTTGAAAGATTCTTCCTTTTTTAGATATTCTTTGTCAAACTCTCTCATTTCAAATATATTGAGGGCACCATATAATTGATCCATTGAAAGTTTATCTAAATCTCTAGCTTCCTTAATAGAAGATGCTTTACAACTATAAGCTTTAGGAAGAGATCTCAATACCTTTTTTACCACCACTAATTCTTCTAGTTCTTCACCAAGTCCTCTAATTGCATTGTCCACTTCATCAATCTAAATAAAATATCCTAAACTATCTATATCCTTTGATATTTTTCAGGTTTTCAAACTTGCTTCTATAGATCTACAACTTAGCTTGTTTTACTTTGATGTCCCCTTCATAGATTCCACTAAGCTTTCCTAGACCTCCTTTGTTGACTTACAGTGTATTACTTTTACAAGATCAAAATATGTCAACCCACTCAAGATAGCATTCTTATCCTTTCCATTGTTCTCATAGGCCCTAATCTTTGTCAAATTAGTTGGAGTAGCAAGAATAGTATAACCATCTTTGAATGATTTATAAAAACTAAACCCTAAAGAGGATGGATAGGATTCCATTTTGAATCACCATAAAGATTTTTTTTTCCATCAAACCTAGGTTCCTTGTGAGACCCTTCTTGTTCCATCTTGGATCTTTCTCAAGTTGTTAGACTTCTTATAAGGAACCATGCTCTAATACCAATTGTTGAACATACACCAAAATATTGAGAGGGGGGTCAATCAATATTCTAGTAGATCTCAAAACTTCTAGAACAAAATAAACTTCAAACTCTACTGTATAAGCAATCTAACATGAAATAAAGAATTAATGCTCAACATAACACAACACTAGATGTATGTGGAAAAACCTAGAAGGGAAAAACCATAGTGAGAAATGCTACTAGGAGCTATTCTCCTAATCCAACCTCACAAATGAATAATAGTTACAAAAATTTTTAGGGCTAAAACCTAAGGAAGCTACTACTCCCTAAAAAGAGGTTTTAGGGTCACTCCCAAGGAAGCTACAACTCCCTAAAAAGAGGTTTTAGGGTCACTCCCAAGGAAGCTACAACTCCCTATAGACTTTGTTTTAAGGCTATGACCTAAGGAAACTACAACTCCCTGATCTGAGAACAAACTCAGGAATGATTACAGAATGATAATCCTTCCACTATTTGAAATTGACAATTAGGCTCAATCCTTTTGATGATTGCAATTCTACTTTTTCCCTTCTCTTTTTGATGATTGTAATTCTAATTTTTCACTTCTACAAATGTCTTCTTTGTAGCTTACTAGCTCACTACTTTCAACCTTCAAGAAGTTTTTCCTTTGGCTCATTGCCTCCAATAATAATTAAGCATATTTATTCACTTCCCTTCTTTCACAATGATATGGTCAAGATGAAATTGGAAAAGATCTATCACTTTTTCTCTTTCTCTTTTAGTCACTTACACAATTATCATAATGCATCACACTCATCATTACAATGAACAACCTAGATCAACTAGGCTTACAATTTGTACATGATATTCCATTGATTACACTCACATGTTGGCCTACAACAATAAGAATATTACATTTGCAAGTTGTTCAAAGATCAAACACACAATATGAAATGTGTAGAGGGCAAGACCCAAAAGACTACACACAACACCAAGAAGAGGATCACACCTTGCAAATTCCAACACATGCTTAACTTGGTCCTAAACAATCTTGACACCTTCATTCTTCACTAGAAAACATATGCACACTTCACAAATTCAAATTAGGTTCACCATAAGCAAGAACACATGAAACTTGTAGCACTACAGCCTTCACAATATTGGTAGTACACATGAATGATAACTAATTATTTGTGCTTCTTCTAGATGAGTTAGCATGACCCATACAACACCTCCAAACACTTCATAGACTCTGCACAATCTTGAGCTTGTGGCACACACCCCCAACATACCTTAGTTAGCTAGGAAAAAACATAACCCAAGAGAACATCCATTCTGGACCACAACCAATTTTGGAGAAGCCAGACAACACCTTATGGAGAAAAAGAAACATCACATGATATTCAAGAACACTCTCATTCATCCCTTTTACAACTTCTTACAACAACGAGTTGGCACAAGCCAATAGAAAATGAAACTAGTCATCGAACAACATAATCCTATACTCAATTATCTTCAAATTTCTCTATAGAAGGACTAATGACATGAAACTTTGGATATACCACCTTAAAAACACACTGATCTTGACTTCTGAACTAGATAACCAAGTGTACAAATGCAAAGGAATGCAGAGGAAACCTTTACACCACTGAGAACAACACATTCCACAAATTTCTATTTTCAAAAACACCTTTATGGTAACCTATAAGACTTGAAACTTGGATTGTACATGCCCTATCAAAACATGAAGTTGTTTCCCAAGTTGCAAGAGCAAGACACCATCAAAGGAGAAATGTGGGGAATTTCTAAGAGACTTTGGAAACCAAACAACCAAACATCAACTCTCTTTGGACATCAATGACAACCAAACTACAATAAATGGTGAGTCCAAATTTGATCTAGGAGGTTGCAAAACATACATGCAACACATGCAACTAAAAAAGTAGATGTTCAACCTATAAAATTTGGTCTTTTTTGCAATTTTTTTATTCTCTAGATCATTTGAGGATGCAAGATAAGAGCATACTCTTTTGCTACCAAAAATAATAGATTTGCACTTAATAGTTCTAAAAAGCAATCCTATTAGTCATGAATGCTTCAAGATACCATGTAAGATTCACTATTAAATAAACCCAAGATACAATGAAAGATTAGGAAAGCATAAAAAAAAAATATGCTAGAATAAATTGTATTCTATATGGAAAATGAGAGTGCATGTGTTAAATATACAAAGAGCCATTGCTTTATATAGAACAAGGCAATGCATGAGGTAACCCAAGATCTCACATAAATCATGGAGTTCAACTAGATTTAGCCTATGCAATAAAGTAGGAAAGCTTATCTAATAAAGCTTATCCAAATCTAGAGCAAAAAAATTAAATAGCTAATAAACAAATTGTAATGTCTAGAAAATGCAGAAAGAAATAGATCAAAGCAAACATGCAATACAAATATAAATACAATCTAAGTTATATCATCAATGTACAAATGAATTCAAAACGTAAATAAAGAAACAATCTCACCCAATCTACATTCTTCCATGATTTATCTTCATTGTCCTTCTCCGTTTCGCTTGTAGTAGTATAATTGCCCTCAGATTTTGAAAGGTTCGTGCAAGTATAGCCTATGATAATGATTTAGCAAAACATCGAAGGTTCAAGATAGCTGCTCCAAAAATTCATAAGATTTTGAGAGAGATTGGAATGATGAAGACTAGATCAATTTATAGAAAATTGATTATTCAAACGATAGGCCAGGATTGAAAGATCAACAGATGGTTGAGATTGACTAATTAGTCATGCATTCTAACAACAATTAGTAATGACATGAGTGATATAAATTAGGAATAGAATTAAAGATTAAATAAATGATTTAATCTTCAAGTTTGGTATTCGAAAACAGAAGAATTATCTTTGCATGACAAAGATGAAGATGGATTCAAGCAACTCTTGTTTGAATGCACACACAAGGTTTAATTAATTAAATAGGAATATTTAATTAATCCACATGTACATGCAAATGAGTCATAACTAGATGATTGAATGATTTGATGAAGAGATTACTCGAGAACGCCACTCAGACATTAAATCCTGAGTTAACTAAGTGATTTAAATAGATGTCAAGTCAAGTAAGAGTGAATACTTAGATAACTCACACAATTATCTGAATATAGAGGAATGTGTTAAAATAGAATTCATGAATTAAATAATTCATTTAATTCAAGATTTGATATTTGAAGAATAAGTAATTAAATAAATAATTTATTTAATTATAGTTGAAGTATGATAAAGAGTAAATTAAATAAGAATTTATTTAATTTGACAAGAAGGATAAGGTTAATTAGTAACATAATTAAATAAAAGCGTTTATTTAATTAATCAAATAGAATAACGAGAATTGTGAATTAATTAAATAATTAAGATTATTTAATTAATAGAAGAAATGAAGACTTTAGTGAATAATTAAATAATTGACATTATTTAATCATGACCATGAAGAATACAAATTATGAAGAATATTGAAGTCGCAGGCTTAAACCAAATTTCGGTGTCTACATTTTCCCCTCTTTGATACAATGTCATTTCAGCGTTGTGTCAAAGAAAATTGATAAAAATATGCCCCAATCATGCCCTAGTGTAAAGCAGGTGAAAGATATGCCCCAACAAAATTAGGATGAGGAAGGATGACGAGAAGGTAGTGGTATGCCCCCTCGAGAGGGCAAGCAGGTTCAAAGATCATGAGTGTGCTCTCGAAATCAATGAGAGAACTAGAAGATGATGGAAAAAAGGATAGAAGAAAATAGATAAGGGTGGTGAAGATGTAGAAAAGAAGAAATGTTAGTGTGGAAAGAAGATGAATAAAAGACATGGATGTTAATATTAGCAATCTTCGATGTTTCATCGTATCACAAAATGCATTGCACTTTATCATCATTGGGCAGGACTAATACAAATGGAGAAAAACACCATGATATGACATAGATCAAGGTGTGAAAGGTCATCCACTTGCTAACAACAGACAATCACAGACAAGGATTGTTGTTAACTCATACAAAGGGCACAAGTTGCACCAGTCTTTTTGTCAAGACAAACCACAGACAACAAACAAAGTAAAAGACGAGTTATGAGACGTCATCACTCCTCTAAATCCTTCATGGGACATCCTTGAGGAAACTAGTAACATGACTCAAAATCAAATTTAAAAGACAATCAACAAACAACAGTCAAAGAAAATAGAATTCTGATACATTGTTGCTTCTCTAAATCCTTCATGGGACATCCTTGAGAAATCTAGTAACATAATTCCCATCATAAACTCAAATGAAAAGATAAGATAAATAAGCCATAAATTCAAAAAGCCAATAAAATATTTTCCAAAACTTGATTTGTTTGTTTGATTCATTTTGACTGATAAAAGAATTGATTGATAGAGACTATTTCAGGAGATACACATATCGAATAAGATTGTGAGTCTGGTTTCGATGTTATGACTATCTGTATAAGGCATGACAAAGCCTGGTTTCAAAAACACATGTATCGTATAAGATGTTGAATCAAATGTCGTTGATGTGATAACTTGTGTAAGGCTATGTTTGATTGTTTGACAATGTCGATATGTAGGAAGGACTCATCCTGTATAAGACATAGATTGTTTTGTTGATATCAATATTCAGGAAGGACTCATCCTGAATGTGACAAAGGTTAATTGTTTTGACAATGTTCGTCTGCAGGAAGGACACATCCTGTAGCATACATTAGTTGATTTTTTTTATTGTTTCCTTGGAAATTTGTTTGATTTCACTTAGAGACATTGCTGACTTGTTCACCAGATTAATGGATGACTTGATATGACGTGTTGACAATTGACTGTGTGTGATGAAAAAACCTAAAGGACTGACCTAGTGTGACCTCGGGGGCTCATCGATTGATGGCCTTGCCTACATTATACATGCAGAGACCTCATAGTTCGACACAACCAATGACCTTGTCATATCTAGACATATGAATTGAAGCATGATTTTATATAGATAAACCTAAATGGACTAGCCTAAAGCCTCAAGGGCACATCGAGCAGATGGTCTTGCCTACGTCTAGTCGTAGAGGCAACGTAGTTCGAAAAATGACAAAGACTGACAAGTGTGACTGACTCTGACTCTTTTTTTGGATTTTTGACATGTTTTGATTTTTTTGTCTTTTTAAAGTTTTTTGATGTTTTTGTATTTTCTTAGGACATTTTGTGATGTTTGTGGATTTTTCTATGGTTTTACGTCTTCAACACAGCCAATGGAAGAATCAATATGACACACGTCAAGTGTTTGCCCCCAGTTGAGTACAAGACCAATTGATTATGAATAGGGTAAAATGGGGGATATGAAATGAACTCAATGTCAATCATTTTAGGTTATGGGAAAGACTACCACTTATTATGAATGGTATATACAAGCAATGGATACGAAAGATAAGGGATATGTACAAGGATAGGTAGTATGTACAGGGATAAGGAATATGTACAAGGTAGTGGACTATGCACAGGGAAGTGGACTATGTACAGGGATAGGTAGTATGTAGAAGGATAAGGACTATGTATAGGGTAGTGGACTATGTACAGGGAAGTGGACTATGTACAAGGATAGGTAGTATGTACAGGGATAAGGACTATGTACAGGGTAATGATTCCTACAAGCAACCAAGAAACCATGCACAAGAATCCAAGGACAACCATGATCTTGCCCCTAGTCAAGCTAAAAAGCAATTGACAGGTGATGAGGATGGTGACAATGTTGTTTGATGTGGGAAGGACACATCCTGAAACAACATGAGGATGGTGATCATAATGTGACTAAAGGATCAAGGTTTGCAGCCAGGCTAGAAAAAAAGCGAATGAATGTTTTGAATGATGCACTAGGATGCATAGAAAGATTGTATGGATTGGGCTTGTTGCATTTGGAATGACTTTTTTAGGATTAGATGGTATGATGGAAGATCCTTAGACCATTGATAAGGTAAAAACAAAGGAATGTGATAGGATTATGAATAGGGATAACTCATTTGGAAAAATGCTATGAAGGTTATGACATGATATTTTATGGATAGTGTATGACCAAAGGATAGACATGTCAAGAGTTTTTCCAAAGCATGATTTATCTTTGTACCCTAGTCCTTATCAAGATGAAATTAGGTGGGAAAATGGACATGAGTGGTAGGGTTAAGATGGATAGATGGAAATGTCATATGAAGGGTATGGGAGATGAGCCAACTTGCCCCCAAGTGTAATAATCCACATAGATAAATCCTTACACATGACGCATGTTTGCCAGGTTTTCATCATGGTACTTATCCAAAGTGCCATAAGAATGGTTTTCACTATTGGACGAAATTTTTCTCTTGACTTTTTTTTTCTTTTTGGTGTCACCAAGATGCCTTTTGCTAGGTTTTCATCAAAGTGACTTTTTTTTTTGTTTTTTTCTTTTTGGACGGCCTTGATGCTTTAGATGATCACTGATTGTGTTGAATCCGTTGATGGTGCTAATGTAGAGACTGGTGCCATGATATGCCAATAATAACCTTGATGAAGTAGTTGCCTTGTCAAGATGATAGCACTTGCATACAATTGATTGATGCCATTGTAATCCTTATTGACACTAGAGTTGGCCTTATCAAAATATGCACATGTGATAGAGTGCCATGGGAGTCCTTACAATAAAGAGTTGTTGTCAAGATGCGACAATTTGTGACATAGGATTTTTAGACTTTAGGCGAGATGTAGGATTATGATGGATGATGGTAGATGCGTTTGGCAATTTAGATGTAAGAATTTTCATTTGCCAAACTTGGGGTGATGGATGATGGAGATTGGGTTTCAGATTGGGATAATGTTTGGAACCATGACTTTTATATGCCTTGTATGATGACCATATTGAAGGAGGTGGACATTTATTATATGTGGGAGTCCTCTTTTCTTGTGGCTCCACATTTTGATTGACTTTTACTTTTGAACTATTTTCTTTGCTTGATCCATTTTTCTTTGGGATCCATTTTAACTTTATTTGTCCACTTGGATTTTTGATTGATTCAATGGCCTTTGATATTTAATTTTAAACTTTGAATTTGTAAGACTTTTATTTTTGTTGGTTCGAAATGGAGGGTTTATTCATGTTGGAATGATAATTTATGGTATGGATGGAAGGAGTGTTGGCAACAACCTTATGATAAGAACTACTCATGGCCTCCATTTTGATGTTTGTATTAGATAAAGTTTCCCCCAATATCGAGGAGGTACCATTAACATCATTAGATTTTTTGACTGAAGAATAACCAAGACCTTGATGTTCAAGATTTGCTTGAAACTGTACTGGTTCTAGAATTCCTTGCTCGTGTATGCCTAGTCCATTTCCTTGATACTGCATGATCTAACAGATTCTATTTGCAATGGGGTATTTTTCATTTTGGAAGCAAGATGCTAACCCATCATTGTGTTTGTGGAAACTATTACTTGGAATCTTCTCCTCTATAAGAAAGACTGATTTGATAAAAGTGGATGATCCTAGTTGATAGGATGTCCTATCTTCATTGAAATGTTGGATATCATTGTTATTATTTTGTGACATATCAAACTCAGATGATTCTACCGGCGCTTCCAATTCGATGTTGAAACTATCTTTATGGTCATTGTCATAAATTCCAATGAACTTAGCTATAGCTTGATCATTTGCAAATATGTCTAGAGTAGGAGACTCTTGTTCTAGAGGAATATCATCTATGTGTCCAAAGGAAGAAAGTTCCTCATTTTGGGAAATGTGTGTGTTTGGTACTTCGATAGGGTCGTCTTCAAATTTTTGATCATGAATGGGATAAAGGTCAAGGAGTAGATCATTTTGGACTTCTTGCTCAATAGTAGTGTCTTGATCAAAGATAGGTTTGTCTTGAATAATATGGTTGGGAATGGAATCTTTATCAAGGATAAGTGTATTTTGGATGCCATGATTATCTAGAAGGACTTCTTGGATGGACTTAAAGATAGGGTCATGGGATAGACTACTTTGATCTTGACATGAAGGTGAAGCCATGAAGTCATGCTTTGGACTTTCCATTTGACATGTATCCTCAAGTTTAGATGGGATGTGACTTTGGAGACCATGAATAGATGTATTTTCATGACTAAATGTAGATTGAGATGGAGTGGCTTGGAAGGGATTAGTGGATGAAGGACTATGATAGGATGTGGAGGATTGGAAGGGATTAGTGGATGATTGGTTTCCCTTGTCAAGGTTAGGATAAGGGTGATAAGTGGACGTTTGTTGTGGATTAATGGCATGGATTATGCTAAGGGAATCTTGATAATGAGGGTAGATGGATGGAGGAATAGGACTTATGGATTGTTGATAGGAAGGGTATGTGGGTAGTTGACCATGGGTTGACGTTGATTGGCATTTGGATTGGATAAATTATCTTTTGAAGTCTATGGCTTGTTGGCATTGACCATTATGGAGTAACTGGTATTCAACTTGACTAGCAAGCATATCAAGGTAAATTGCAGACATGGTGGTGAGGTTATGAAAAAAGATGGAGTATGACTAAGGTATGTGATATGAGGGCTAAGGTATGACAATGAAAAGAGTGACGTAAGTCTAAGGTATGCAACCTAAGCTATGTTTTTGGGATTTTTTGAATGCAAAATAAGGAATGTTCTAGGATGAAACTAGTCTAAAATGACAAAATATAAAGATGAAAAGTCTAAGCAAACTTCTAAGGTAATCGAATCTGTAAACCCGAGACGGGGGGACCAACTACCTAATGTCTAACCAAGGCATCAATTTTTGTTAAGTCAAGGAACCAATGTAGGACGAGGATCTAAGACAAGTTGAGTTTCCTAACTAGACTGATGAGCTAGGAGGACTCTCTGTAGGATAAAGGATAAAATGATAGGACTAGGTTCAATGACAAATTTCGTTGACGTTATGATTTTTCTAGAGTGTAGATGGTGGACCTATCCTAAAGTTTGTATAACTAATCTTCTTAGAAGTTTAAATCTAAAGAAAAAATGTACTCAAAGATGAAAGTAAAACTTAGAATCAGAATGACTATAGTAATGACCAAATGATACTTAAAGGATGCAAAATTGAGCAAATCATTTTCAGGTTTCAGTTCAAGGGTTGCTTGGGGAAAGACAACTAAAACTGGTATAACCATGTTGACTGGACAGTGACTGTGAATTCTGGTTTTCTAATAATCAGGAAAATGTGTCGCAGGATCTATCAAATGCAGTTATGTTTCTGTTACCCACTTTTTATTTACAGCTTAGGTCAAGTCATGTTTATTGGTTTAGTTTCAACATTGTTGAGGAAACTGAAAAACAAGTAGAACTGGATGGATTTCATCGTTTATAGGTACAAAAATTTTCATGTTTTGCTGATTGAGTGTTCGGTAATCATCATTGAGACCGTTTACATATGAATCATAGTTTATTGTGCAAACATTTAAGATAGAAAATTGAAAAGTTTTGCATAGTAATGCTTTTATTCATTTTGTAAAATGTTGAATCCCACACAAGCCGTGGAAGTAACTTTTTCTGGATTTTTACAATCAAAGAAAGAATGCATAAACAATGGTATGCTATACAACTAAAAATAATAGAAACATAGGGTAGGAGGTGATTCGTCATTTCCTGGAATGACGAATCGTTGACAGTTGAGGTTTCCAGTCGAGACGTCAGCTTTAGCTCCGTTTTCAGTTTTAGCTTCCATTCCAACTCCAAGAGCATCTGCAAGGAAGATAAAATATTACGTTAGAGATAATCTCTAAGCAATAACGGATCAATCCTATCATATATCTACGCTACCAATAGAAATATAACATGCAGTTGATCAGGCATTCATCAGATAATTGCAAAGAATCAGAGAAGAAGGAATGTAATTCAATGGAAGCTTTCAGCTTCTTATATTTTTCTGATATGTTTGTTTCAGTGTGCAGGAATAGGTTCATCATGTTCATTTATCAGATATGTGGAGTAAAGCAGGCTCCCACAAGGGTTGAGCTCGGCATATCAAAAAGGACGTATTCACAATTTTCATTCGAGGTACATGGATATTGATAGCAGATATTTAAAGCAACATATTGCATTCATTTTTTTTTTTTTTGTTCAGCTCTACTTTCTTTTTCTTTACATTGCATCTAAATGAAGTGTAAAGCCTCATTACATTGAAGAGAGATAGAGCATTCATGCATTTGAAGTATTTATAGCTTCAAAAGCATGTAGTAGTCATGCATATCAAGTACTCATTTTCAGCTTAAGAGGATGTTAACATACTCTTGGTAGAGTTTACACACAGTATGGAGGACAACAATGACAAGTCATTTGAAAGCTTCTTGAGTCAAGAACAACAAAGTGATAGCATGACATTGATCTTAAGCACACAAGGTATGCATATTCATGAAAGTGACGAAGTGCACTGAAAAAGGTTTATGTTTTCATGGATAAATAGTTCAGATTTAAATCCATCAGCACAAGGAAAACAAAAAAAAGAGCTACAGCAGTGAAGATTAAAGAGAACATGAACCTGAAAATGAAGGACATTCAGTACAGAAGGCAAGACAACTAATTTTCACTTCTTTGCAGGAAAAGGAAAATATTCTTTTGTTCTATATTTTCATTGAATTCGAGCAAGCTCTTAGCTTCAGATTTCTGAGCCAATAGAAATAGAAAATGCAGCCTATGGAATTTAGATACAGTGAGAAAGATTAACACCAAACCAAAGGGGTTTTCAAATTTAAAAGCTTGTTTTTAGAACAGGAATCTCAACTATCTATGAGATTAAAAATGCCCAGATTTAAAAGAAAAATGTGGCTGTATTTCCACAGAAAATCAAAGTTTTTCATCTATTGTGAGTTCAAGTTAAAATGTTTTTGCAGAGATCAAAAGAAAATCATCATGGCACAGCTTGCAAAGTAGAATATTATAGATCCAAAGATTCACAAAGACCAGATTCAAGTTTGTAAGCAAAGTTTATTCTTTGTTTCTAAAGAAAATACTTCAAAGATGTTCATGGCAGCGTGCAAATGAAGAAGACTTTCAGAAATTCATCAAAAAAGCTAAAAACCAGACTTTTATCTTAAAATACCTGATAAAATCTTCATGTTTTCGAATTTGAAGAGCTCTTGAACAAGTTTGAAACTCATGATGTTCATGGCGGCCAAAAAAATGCAGATTCGTGCCCAGATTCGTAGCAAAATCTCAAAAAAAATGAAAGAGGATCGATCATAACAAAAAAATTGTGCCTCAATGCTCTCTATGTTTTTTTAAAAAAAATGTCATACTATAGTTTTGACCAAAAGAAACCAGACTTGTATCTTTCAAAATGGTGAAAATGATCAGAAATTCAGCGCGGCTAGGGTTTCAATGGCGGCGCCCAACAAAGAAAGATAGAAAAATGCAAATAAGACTTCCTTATTTCCTTTTAGGGTTCGAACCCTAAAGAATTTCGACCCAACTTGCTTTTCCTCTTAGCTTTATTCATCCTTTTTCAAAGCATTTTATTCTCTAAGGCTTTGCAAATATAATGCTTAGAGTCTTTTAAATTTTTGCATTTAAAATCAAATGTAAATCTTTATTAAAAATGATTTATTAATCTTTTTTAATAAATGATGTTTAAAAATGCAAAGTTTAAAGCTTAGGGACTTATTTTATTTTTTGCATTTTAAAATCAATAATTGTTAATCTTTATTAAAATGGTTTTTATTAATCATTTTTAATAAATGATATTATTCAAATGCAGAATTAAATTTGATCTTGCTAGGTGGTATTCCAACTTGCAGTTTTTAAAATTGTAAAACTTTATTTTTTAAAGTGATAAATTATAAATCACTTTTGGAAAATAATTGTTAAATGCAAGTTGAAGGTATTTAATGTATTCTTTTAAAAATCAGGATGGGTCTTGCTTAAATCATGGAGATATGACAATCCATTCATGTCAAGTGGAGGTTTTCAGTTGCTGGATTTAGGGGAGGAGTTTTTGACTGATGGGACATCTTTTTTGGAGTCTTTTGGGTCCTCTTTTTGAGGATTTTTGTTCCTATCCGGGTCTGGGAGACATTTTCCTGCTTTTGGTGGGTTGTTGATGGATTTGAGATCCTTCTTTTAGGGTTTTTTTTATCAAATCCGACCCCCATTTTCAGGGGTGTGGTCCCTTTTCTGGGGTCTTAGTGGAGAGCTTGAGCTTATTTATCTTCTTCCTCATTTCAGATGGAGGAGATGCATTTGGAGTGAAAGACTCTATGCTTTGTATCAGAAGTATGCATTTCCAGGGCCTTTGCGAGCCTTATACAACATCTTTGATCTATTTCTAGTGTCATATTTGTATGCAGATTGGTGATTGATCTTTCTTTTCTGTGTTTCTTTTCTAAAACCTCTTAAGTTTGTCTCATTTTGGCATCTTTGTGACTAGGAATTCTCTTCACAGGTTAAGGGTTGTATTAATTTCCAGATGTATTTATTGTGATTAACATCCTTTAAATATCATTCTGATTTCAGATCTTCCTTTAAAATATTTATGTGTTGAGGGTTTTACCAGTTATTGTATCATCATATAAATAGCTGTGGGTTCATTCTGTGTCCAAGGAAATGATCTTGGTGTATCACCTATTTATTAGTTTAAATTTGCAAGTTATTTTTACCTCTTTTCTTCCCCTTTCCCTCTTAAGTCTTCAAGTTTGAAGAGAAAAAATAGATATTTATTCAAAAGGAACCGGCCTAGAATCTGGAGGTCTCATTTTCAGTATTGCATATCCCACATGTAGAATTTGAGTCCCATGTTATGCCAGATTACTGAGCTTGAAAACCTCAGTAGGGTGCAAATTTGGTGTATAACAGTTTCACAGTTGTGGTTATGTTTCATAGTTGTTTTCTAATGATCAATTGTGTGTGTCTGGTAAATGTTCAGTATGTGTGTCAAGCAAATGCAGTTAAGTTTCTCACAGATGCGACTCGAAATGACAATTGTGACTCAAAATATAACATATGTGGTTTTTTCGCAAAGCAAATGTGAGCTGATTTGGCAGATGCAACTCTATGCTAAACAGATGCGACTCTAAAAATCAATTGTGACTTTCTGGTGAACAGTTGTGACTCTTTGTATTTTCAGTGATTTGAGATATAAAACCGACACTTGTTTTTTTATGATCAAGTTCCAGAAAACAAAGACAATCATAAGACAAAGTGTTTTTAGTTTGATTTTGGACTCAAAGAACATGTAATATGACAATAGACAAGTACAATCCTAATAGGCCAAAAGGCCAAGGGTTTATATACTTGGTATAGCCCACCAATATACCCTGGATTGGTGTTAAACACCTTTCCTTCTTGAGAGTGGATAACTTAGAAATTTGGTGGCATTAGCTCCCCTCCACAGCTCATTAACGTCATTCGAGCACACCCATTTTGGATTCTTGGGAAATGACCTCCCAAGAACTATTATCTCTACTCAAAGGGATCAGTAGTGAGTGTCTTCAGGCATGATATTGTACCCTGCACTATATCAAGCAACGACCGAAAAATGGTTGGTCTCTAAAACAAAAGGTGTTTAGTACGAGCATTCCGTTCGTAGGGCATGATCCATGGGGTGAGAGTCCCCTTTCGGATCCACTTTTATATACCGGTTGGAAGTCCCTCGGGTTCAGGGTGCTATCGATCTGAGTCATCTTGGGGTGAGTACTTTTTCCCACTAGAACAGGCCCAAGTTCTAGAGTTGGTAACCATTTCTCTTACACCCAGGATCACACAGATGTGCAAGGGGAGAGGATACTTCGATGTACCAAATCATGAGGGTAATTACACAGCTATGCTTTGCACCAAACACAATAAACACTTGTTAATTTTAATCCAAATGAAAGATTTGCTACACTACCAAACAATCTGTTTCAAAAATTTAACTAGGGTCTTCAACATGTGTTCTGAAGAAAGATTCATTAGTAGTTTTCAGTATTGTCTTTTCCAATCATCTTGCAAAAACTCGTTAACTCCTCAAGACATGTTGAAAATAGAAGATTAGTGCAAAAAAAAAAACCTTAAATGAAAACAACAAACTAAAATAGTGATAACTTTCTCAAAACTAAACAAAATTTTAAACCGTAGATATCTATGGAAAGCTAAGACATAGATCCTTAAAACCTAGAAAATGTTTTACAAAATCCTGCAAGACAAAAGTGTTATAAACAAAAGAAAATTCACGTTTTAACAGCCAAAGCTTAAAAAATTGTGATCACTTAAACAACCATAACTTTGTCAAATCTTAAGGAAATTTTAAACCGTTTGAAGTTTCCGGAAAGCTGAGAATGAGACCTAAAAAACCTAGATAATGGTTTTAATATATTTTATTCTCCCATTTTTATGTGTGTAACATACCGAAAGTACATCCATCTATGATATATCCATAACCTGTATACCATGAGTTATCCATAAACACTCAAAGTATTTTCATTATACATTATCAATGTACTTAGTCCATTAAGGGTGTTAAAAAAAAATCATTTGTTTTAATGGCACAATAAATAAATCATCTATTTCAATGATGCCAAAATGTAAAGGGTTTGGAAAATTCAATTGCTAACTATTGTCTTCAATTTCCAAATTAGTTTAATAGAGTCTAACAATCATATAATGGGGAAATTAAGAGGATTCATTAAATAATTTATAGTCACTTATTAATACAAATGAAATGACATGCATATCAATAAATCAAGGTAAACCAAAAGAATCTTAAATAAGCGATTTATCAGTATAAGTGAAATTCATCTTTATTTAAAGTAAATGACTTGCAGGTGCAACTTAACTGACAATTATTAGATTGGTTTCACACGATAAGCTTGCTCATCCATGTGCCCACCACCACTAGACCTACAAGAAAATGTTAGTGAATAGGGGTTTGCCTTGGTCAAACCCCGTTTTGGTAATCAACCTTGAAATGATATGAAATAAGATACAAGAATGGAGAATGCTCACTTAATAATATTGTTACTCACCAAAACTCTCGCCTTAAGCTCTTACTTGATTGTGATAGATCTTAAATTCAATACTTCTTAAACCATGAAATCTTCATCACAAATGTTAGCTCCAATATACACATTATACATGCATGATGATTTGGCCAGGTGGTTACTAATACATCAATGACGATAAGAATACTTTATAAGAAGGTAACACTATTGAGTGATTTTAATTAAAAAGATTCCTAATTTCTCTTCACAATGATGTGATCTTAGATCTCTATATTCATTCAATAATTCCAACATATTTTTCATATTCAATGAACATACCACACATTCCATAAATTAATTTATTCCATTATATTCATGACAATTCTGCACGTTTCATCTTATCAGAGAACATCATATTCAATATCCTAAACATGTCAACATTTACAACACATTCAACCAATTTAACATATCCTTCACTTCTTCTTATTCAACACATTCAATCAAAACCACACATTCAACATACTAACCTATTCTTTTTCCAAGCTATTCATCTAAGGTTTTATATACAATCAATACATATATTAATGGTTATTTATGCTAAATTAAGACAATGTTACAATATTCGCCAATCCTAAACCCATGACCAATCATAAGATTAAACCATCTCAAGAACATACCCACAATATAGATTATCTCACTATATTATAACTTATTAACTAAAATAAAAAATGGAGTCACATAGGAATTATATAATCCTTATTTGGTTTCAACATATGCGAGTACTCACACATTCCCTTGCATAATCATATAATTAATATCCCATATAAAGGTGCACTTGAGTAAAAATAATTATGTTCTTTATGATGCATAATCACTTAATTACTTCATCGAGATAGCAAGTTCCGCATATTATTGCTCACAATTTCTCGACCGTGTGAATTTGCAACACATACTATCTCTAATTTCCTATGATAACTTGTCATACCAAAGGTAGACTTAGCCATGACAACATTAACTAAACAGGTCACTGCAAAGTTATAAGGGTCCAAGGATTTGAACAGAGCATTTCTTATGAAGAATCACTTCCTACGAAGGAGTCGAGAGCATGGTACATTAAGGTAGGGAATTCAACCATCCCACAGTTGAGTTATTGAGCAAGATCAAACAATAAAGGAATTAAGGATTTAAAATGTGCAATCTTACGGTTTTCAAGTTAGCAGGACAAAATATTTCAATAAGGTAGAATACATAATATTCACTAACTTTAGCTTGGATAGATAGATAATGTAACCCAAATAGCAAAATACATGAAACCTCAAATTACTTAGAAATACTCTCTTCTACCTTATAGGGCCTGCCACTACAGCTATGTCATTTAGATACGAGGTTTGTTGTAAAGTAATCCTTATCAGTGCCACATGTGTATCAATGTTATACCATTACATTTTGTGTTCTTACCGTGTGGTGACTAGTAAGTGCTTACCCAACCAAGATAAAACTCAACGCATATTAAAATTCAGATATGAAAATCATAAAGATATCTAAGAAAGAAAGAAGATATGATGTTATCTTAAACTTGCATTATACATCAATGAGATCTCAATCCAGTCCTAGGATTTCAATGCCATGAATTCAAGCTACAAAAATTACTATAAACCAATCAATGCATTCAATTTTTGGTAGATTAAAGAAAAGAGAGCATAGTAATCGATTCAATGGCTCAAGGAAATTACAGTATTTGACGACAGTTTCAAAAGTTTACTGTTTAGAATGAAAGCGAACATACCTTGGCCCTTGATTCTGAAAGTTGGCCATGCACTATTGAAACATTGTCTACTCCATTCTCCAACAGATTGCCCTCTAGTGTAGTGGCCTCAGTATCTTCATCCCCACAAGAAGAAAACTTTTTATAATACTTTGAAGGAATGCATATTCTTGCAGTCATGCTTGAGGTGGCCGCCAACATTAGTGAAAATAAACCCCAATAATATCAATTCTGATCTCCTATTCTCCAATGCATGAAAGAGTGGCTTTTGCTTTGTAGCATGCAACGAATGGCTAAGTCGGTGAATTGAACGTCTGACCACCAACGAAACAATGACGGAGATGGTTAGCACTACAACCACCGACCACGTGGGTGTCAATGCCAGAGACCTTACCTCACCTCCACTTGTAGCACCTTCTTCTGCCATTCTTACACCTCCTCCAGCAAAATGCTCTACAAAACGCTACTATTCTATGTGTAATAGAGAGAGACATCGACCAAGATCCCATAACTTGATTGTCACATTTCCTTTCAAAGATTTTTGCATGTTAAATCCATCAATTGGAATCATGTCTCCGCTTTAGCCACCTGTCACAACAAGATTTACAAGTGATGTCTTTCCTGCGTTTTGTGGCCCTATCAATAATAACTCCATTTCTTGTTTGAAGAATAGGCTTCTAAGCCAATTGAGAAAAGCCTCCCGCAATCCCATCGCTATAGACAACTCCTTCCACTGATCAGCGATCCAATACGAACAAAAAGGGGAAAAAATCGACATCCTCCATTTTACAGACAAATACTAGTAAGACCCTCCAAAACTCCTTCATAAGTAAAGCTACAACTGCTTGAAATTTTCTTGAAGAT
The DNA here is from genome assembly GCA_007258455.2 of Sequoia sempervirens. NCBI lineage: Eukaryota > Viridiplantae > Streptophyta > Pinopsida > Cupressales > Cupressaceae > Sequoia > Sequoia sempervirens. Next base: position 1,667 of record VDFB02288201.1, on the reverse strand, counting down.
TACAACTATTGCGTCCCAATATTTTCCTGAGATCAATAAACGGTTTTTGAAAATCCTCCCTTAAAGGGATTTCGTTTCTTTTTTTTAATCCCCCCTTTCTCTGAGGCACTCCTACTTCCTTTTATATAACTACCTCCTTGTAACTATATTGGTGGGTCTTCCTCTGAAAACTCATAACATCCACTCTTGAATATTTTGGTGGTTTAAGCTGCCACATAAAGTTGTCTACCTTGTAGACTCCCATAATCACCTCCACGTTTCTTCTTGAAGGCTAATGGTTGGTAAAGGGAATAACCCGATGGCTTAATAATAGGCAGATACCTTTTTTTTTTAATTTATTGACACATGCTAGCAATACTTAACTCAATTCGTATTTCCTAATTAATCCATGACATATTGGAGCCCACGCCTTTCTGTTGTCTTTATATGCCACTTCTTAAATAGTTGTTTCAAGAAATCTCTTCTTCTCCCTAAGGAAAAAATTCTTGTAACTCCCATTCCAAGAAAAATTCTAATGAAACATTAATTTTTAATTATTTATCTTTAATTTGCAACTATATACATATATTTAATATTTTTTATTTACCAAAGCAATTAAACAATTATTTATTTCCAAAGAATTGCATTTTTTTTTATCAAAATAGCATTAATAAGGTTTAATAGATTTGAATGAATTATTTCCTCAAAGAGGGTTGTGACATCCTTCCCCCATTAAAGAATCATTGTCCCGATGATCCACTTAACTAAAGATGAAATTTCATACCTCTTTAATTCTATTTTACCTGAATGCCAAGATCAGCCCACATGAGAGTTGTGTTGTTGCTCCACACTCTTGTTTGTTCATAACTCCAAAGATTCATGTGGCTAGCATTCAAAATCTTGCACAATTCCTTAGCATGTCATGGATTTATCAAATTCACTCTATTTACCATAGCCAACCAAAGTATGAAAACTAATCCATTCCTTTCATACAGGTTCTATATCTTATGCAAATTTCTTTTCATATTCCAAGATATTTTCCAATAGAGAAAAAATATTTATGTTCATTAGCAAGGAAAAGTATCAACAATTTAAAATTATCAAACCAATTACAACAAGGTCTATTACCACAAGGTCTTCATCTTGATCAACAAGAATTCAATCCTGATACAACCCGTTAGTAAATTGCATAGCAAAAAGTAAATCTCATTCTATAATTAGAAAAGTAAATTTTCTATTAACAAGAATTTCCATAATTGTACGGCATGCATAATCCTTAACCTTTTACAAATGCAACATGAGTGCATCCAAAAGAAGTGCATTACACCAATTGACTAAACAAGCCATACAATGATCCATGCAATGATACATATCCAATTTCTAGATTATAGAAAGAAAATAAAACATCTATTCAGTCCTTAGTTGTCATTACCTAGTGGTTTTTTGCATGATGAAGGTCAAGAGCATGGTTAAGGTGCTTTTCCCACCCAACCATGAAGAATAACACTTCCCCGAGATTCTTCCTAACTCAAAGAACACCCGACCCTGCATGAGGTGCCTAGAAACCATTAATAATAGTGCAAGGGGGAAACTCTCGATGCATGCCTGATGCCTTATATGCATTATTACACTAGAATGAACATATTTCTTGCATACAGGATGTGGAAGAGAAATATATATATATATAT
>VDFB02288200.1:188693-217253 GCA_007258455.2 Sequoia sempervirens | reverse complement strand
TATTTCTCTTGTTTTAATTGGATAAGGTGTTAAAATATTTTTTTGTAACTCTCCCCTACTTAGATTAGTGCAGGAAGCTATTTCTGCTCACCTAGCTTCCTTTCACTAAATTTAGGTAGTGTGGGAAGGTAAATCTTTATTCCCCCTTAATAATAAATCTTCCCTCACCACTCAGTCATTGGTGACCCTACTTGGATTTGGGTCACATGTTGATGGTTACCCCATTGTTATTTATGATAATCTTAGCCAAAGGATTTAGGGTATTATGAATGACTTGAAGTTAAACTTGAGAAGGGATATCCATATAATTCCTCTTGTGAGTTGTTCTATTCCTATCTCTAAGTCAGTGATAGAGAAAAGGGTTAACAAAGGGATGGATGTGGGGGATGAGTTGGTTGTTGAGCCTAGTCCCAAAGTCAACTTGGTTTTTGCTTCCTCTCCCAATTTCCACAAATCTCCTCTAGAGGAGTTGGTTAATATCCCCTTCTCCCCGAAGAAAGGTTCTACTTTTGTGTTGTCCTTATTCCAAGTCTCTTAATCATTTTCTCTAGTGGTTGAGGTTTCCTTTGAGACCCACAAGGAGCTAAAAATAGCTCCTTTGGTGTAGGTTCTTGGACTAAGGTGTTGAAATCTCCTTACACTGTCTTTAGTCTCTAAATCTTTTTATAATGGAAAATATTATAGGAAAATGGTTGATGTGGGGAAGGATTCATTAAAAGGGAGAAAATATGCTAGAAAAACAAGGCAAAGAACTAATACCAAAGAAGTGGTGAATGGGAAACAAAGAACATTGGAGCAATTAGGCTCCAGAAGGGTAAAAAGTGATCATCCTTTCTTAAAAAATGTTGGGACTTAATAGCCCACACAAGTAGAACATTATCAAGAACCTTCTTAAGGAATGTAAGATTAATATCCTTCTTTTTCAAGAAACTAAAATGAACTTTGAAGCCTTTGGTATATTTTGTAATTACATTTGGTCATATGTTAATTGTATTGTTGTTGATGTTGATAGTGCCTCAAGAGGTCTTGCTACTCTATGGAGACTACATTTAGTCCAAGGTAACCTTATCTCTAAGGATATTTTTTTCTTAATATCCTTTTCAATTGTAATTACATCCACCGTGATTTGGTTATTTCTAATATTTTTACTCCTAATACTCTTGTCCAAGATTGAAACACTTAGGATTATCTTTTGATTTGTATACATTCTTTTTTTGTTCTAAATGGATGCTCATATGGGATTTTAACACTCCCCTATATCCTTCAAAAAAAAAGGGAGGGTCTTCTAATTTGTTAGATAGTATGATGGACCTTTAAAAGTTTCTTCTCAATGGTGGGTTGGTTGATGTTGATTTGTAATGATGTGGATATTTAAGTTTATGAAGTTAATGAATTACAATGAATACTGATTCACCCCCTCTCAGTATTTTGAGTATTCAACAATTGGTATCAAAGCTTGGTTCCTTCAATTTTCTTGATCACTGAGGTAGATCTTGGAGGTTGAACACATGGATACAAGAAAGTATCTTATTCCTCTGAAAGAGATAATCCCTAAGGGGTTTACTGAAGAATATTGTGAAGTTGATGTGGAAGGTGAACTCAAGTAATCTCTTGAATATTTGGATAAAGAAGAAGATGAGAACAAAGATCTAAAAAATAATCTTAGTGATGTAGATGAATTTATTAAGAAGTTGGGAGAGAAAATTAAGAAATCTATAGAAAGAGACAAACAAACAAATGAGAAACTCAAGAAATCAAATGAGAATATCACCAATATGAAAGTGAAAGTTGAAGAAAGAAAAAGAGTTGAAGATTGTTTGAATGCAAAACTGAAAGATAAATCTGAAGAATGTTCAAATCTTGAACAAGAGATCTTGTAACTTTGAGATCAAATCTAGAGAAAGCAAGGATTCAAGAAGAGATCCACATTGCTTGATGAGATGATTGTTTCATAAAAGGCTTCTAAGGATAAAGAAAGATTAGGTTTTGAGAAAGGAGAAAGTTTAAAGATAGATCAAACCCAAAAAAATGTTGAGAAGAATAATGACAAGAAGAGGAATGTCAAAAAATCCTGAAACCAAAAGAAATATTTCAAAATGCCTACTATTAGACAACCAAATGCACAAAGTTATTTATCTTTCAATGGTTATTGTTATTCCTACAATAAGTTTAGACATAAAGCTATAGATTGTAGAAGCATAATGAATTAGAATGTTCAATCATTTCCTAGTAAGTACTATACATGCAATAGATTTTGTCATAGAGCTAGTGAATGCAAAAATCAAATGATGAATGATTACAATTATAATGGAATGAGATTTTAATCTTTCAATGGCTACTATTATACATGCAATGAATTTTGGCATAAGGCTAATCGATGTAGATCTAGAATGACAATAATTTACCTTGTTCAAAAAGGTGTCACTTGTTACAAATTTGACAAACCAATAAACATAGCAAAGTTTTGTAGAAGCAAGAATATGCAACCCTTTGTTTCACAAAAGAAGGCTAATTCGATAAAGAATATGTATTCAGTTGAGATGAAGAATGAAATGACAAAATATGGGAAAAGAAAGAAGAAAGAGAAGTAGAGAATGAGTTTGTGCTAGCTCTTGGTGCAGATGTTTCCTCCGAAAACTAAATGAAGAGCTTTGGCTCAAGGGGAATTTTTACAAATGAAATCTTTAAGCCCCTGATGTTGGTATGTGGCGACTGATCATGCTATACTATATAGCCCATGGTATATTATACACCTCAAGATGTATCCTTGCCGAGGTTTGGGGCTGGGTCGGGCCTCAGGCGAGGGTTCGGGGGCTGCATTCCCCAAGAAAAATTTTCTTCCTACTTTTTTGCATCATCACAGAAAAAGGGAAAAATCAATGAAAAAGGAAAAATTAGATTTTGTAGAACCCAAAATCTAGAAGCTTCTAAGCTTGTTAAAAGGGGGTTCAGATGGGTATTACCGTATGATGAAAAACACGATTATTCACAAGATTGTAATAGGTTTTTTCACTGGATAATAAAATTATTGGATGGCTGTAGTTTGGTGGATGTAGCCCAGATTGGGTGAACCACATTAAATTCTTTGTGTTATGATTTATTTTGTGTGTGTTTTAGTTTCTCTATTTATTAATTAAATCTGCATTTAACTGTTAGATATTTGCCATCTCTAACCCTAACACCTGCCAAAGTTATGGTGTTGATGCTACCAACATGTTGATACAAGGTGTAGGTTCAAATGCTTGATCTATTATCAAATTTATTTAAAATTTCTTGATTTTCCCTAGTTTCAAGAGTATTTCAAGATGTTTACCCCTTAAGCAATAAAGTTGTGGACCAACCTTTACCCAATTTCAAGAAACACCCTGATAAATCCAAGGTGATAGATTCAAAAAGTGCACTTTTGAGTATTCCTTTTGGTGTATTACATATTGAGGATGTTATAATCTATATTAATGCTATAATGGAAGAATAAAATCATTCAAATTTGGGAGAACCATGTGTAAATGAGCCAATCAGTCATAATTTTGAGTTGAATCTAGAATATGAAATTTTAACGAAAAAGATCGAATATGTGCTGAGAAAAATTCACAACAAATTTATTTGGTTGGATATGCTACATTTGATCAATAAGGAAGTCATTAGGGTTGTGGCAGGTTTATTCTTAATAGGACCAGTTCCAACTCTGCGAAGAATGAAGTAGTAATGAATTTAACTAGTGCAAAAGTTGATAAATGTTCTCTAACAGTTACGGATATTAAAGACCCAACTGTGAAATAGGCTTCTATGATGATTGGATATAATATATTTTGCACAAACAGAGAAAACTCTATTTATGCCACAATAATTAATATTTCTTATGATATTGTGAAGAAAGGAATAGATGTGGACTTGTGTGATTTGTTGGAAAATCTACAAAAGATCAAAGAGTCTCGGTACCCTTTTTGGTAAGGTACCTTGATCATATGTTTATTATTTTACTTTATCAGATGAATTCCCAAAACAAAGAACATTGTATGGGTGAAGGGTATTCTAGTTTCAATTCAAATCATTGACCATTTAAGAAGATTTAGAAATGTAGATACTCATAAGTCTACATTGTTGGGTTTCTTTAAAAAAGATAGGAAAACATGCAAGCAAGGGAAAAGATTCTCAAAACTACTGTTGAGAAGAAAAAAAATGATAGCATCTTCATTGTCAGCAAATAATGTTGCATGATGGAAGTTTTTGAATCAATAATAGTATGGATCCCTAAAATGCGATATGAGGTAGCAGAAGATGTGATTATTGGTCTAGAAAAACACATGTTGAGTATGCCTAGAAATCCTAAGGAAGAAAGATATGGCACACATGCAAAAAAATATAGTGCAATACACATGAAGCACAAAAAGAAGGAAATTCAAAAGAATGTGGAGAAGAAGACAGCTCAAGTAATGTAAATGAAGGGTTTACCAAAATGCCTTATGGAGAAATCCAAGCACAATGAGATTAGTTAGGACCCCTACCCCTTCTTTGATTGCTCCTAAGTCCTTTAAGACTAAAATTTTAGTTGGAGCTAAGAGGAAATAGACAACTAATTCCCCTATGAAATAATATAATCCTTCACGAAGGAGAAGGAAAGAAAAATCCACAAGAGAAAGGTATGTTGGGTATGAGGATGAAGAAAAAGAAGAGGAGGAGGAAGGACCTAAATTGGTTTAGAAGAAGAGAATGCATCAAGCATCTAGAGAAGAAGCAAGTGTAAAGAAAAAAAGGTGGACATTATGGATATTGACAGTGAGGAAGAAGTAGAGAAGTAAAAGAAAGCATTTATTATTCAAAAAGAGAAAAGAAGATAGGTGAAGGAGAAAATCCCCCAAAAGGAAAAGGAAAGGAGGATAAATATCCTTTGGTCCAGAAACAAAGCCCAATGAAACTAAAGTCGTTGGTTAGCAGTATTGCAAAGTATGGTAATCTAGAAGAAACAACTGTATTATATCCCACTATAGATGATACTGACAAGACAATCATAGAAGAGGCCATTATTAGGTACATTATAGAATTTTATGTTTCCATGAAAGATATAGAGGATCAATTGCCTGAAGATTTAAAAAGTGTGTTATATGCAAGAAGGAAAGAAGCATTTGATAAAAATGAGAAAATGTGAACTTTTTCCTTGGAGAAGATTGGTTCTTCTCTCACTAATGAGGACAAAGCTAAATTGCCCCAAATATATAATATAGAATTCAAGACATAATAGAGAGTTTTCAACTTGATGAGTAGGGATAAAGAAGAAATTGAGAGGTTGAGAAATGAGATAGTGCAAAACATTGTAGATCTAGCTAAACTTTTAGGAATGTCTTTGGAAAGTGGAAGTGAAATGCAACATGAAACTTCTATCCAAAAAGTAAATGAACCTAAAAATGTACAATATGAGAAATGCTCTAGAACATGAGATTGAGTAGCAAGAAGAAAATGTGCAAGAAGATGTGGCTACAAGTAATGTCTCTATAATCCAATGGAAAATGTAGAAGAAGAAAAGGACGATGAAATGTAGGAGGATGTACAAACAAAGAAAAATTCACCCCATCTAGATATAGAGAAAGGTGCATGACAAAAAGAAGAAGTTACATAGGACAACCTAGAGATTCTAAAGGCACAAAAAATTGGAGACATGCCTCCTCCAGAAGATAAAGTGAAATTAGTTGAAGAAGAGAAGAATATTGAGGAAGAGTCTAGTAGTGCAAATAGGGAGAAAAGTGACAGAAAAGCTGAAGAGAGCATTAGTGACAAGGAAAAGGATGATGAGAAGAAGAAAGGATAAAGTGTAAAAATTGTTGGTGAATCCTTTGGAGCTTTCGAAGATTCCTTAAAATATTTATTAGATATGCAACTACAGTTCCAACCAATGGTATCTGCACAACTTTTGGAGCTACCTATGCAATAGGGACAAGTGGACACATGAGTAAGATTTCTCCTCTACAAAAACTACAACTTGGTGTTGCCTTTCATGCTCTACAAGGAAGGAGATATTAAAAACTCACCAAAAGAGTGTAGAGTCAATTGAAGAAGTAGTTAAGATATTACAAGGTATTCCCAATGCAACAATTGATGAATCCCCTATTCGGTGTACAAAAATTGAAGTTACTACTAGATTATTTCAAAGACTTCTACTAGTTTGGAAGAGAAGCTTGAAAAGGAGATAACAAAGAAGGTCAATTATAAGAGATTGACCAAAATATTTGACAAGTGTAGTATTGCACATGGTAAACTGCATGAAAATTTGAAAAATGTGTAGAAGTGTTTAGATGAAGCAAGGAATTTATTTCAATTCTATTTAAAATGGCTCGGTTCTACAAAAAGCATAAAGGATGAAATCGACTTCGTTGAGTCACAAATTGATCAAGCCTTTGGAGCATATGATTTGATAAATGATGTAGATGGTACTATAAGGATGGCAATGGAAAATCTATATGAACAGTTTCTCCAACTACAAGAGAAAAAAGAGAAGATAATAGTACAATGCAATTAGCTTAGAGATTTAGTAAGTGCAAGGCTTGCCCCCTTGATTGGTGTATTAGAAATTGCACAAATTTTGGCACAAAAGAATCCGGTACCTATTTCACCAGATGAAGGAGAAGACTTTCTTATGCAATTTAAGAACCAGTGTTGCATGCTTGCCGTTGCATAGAAGGATTGGAATGTTGGGAAGAAGGATTGGCAGGCACACCTTGCAAAATTGTAGGTGTCTTACAAAAGTATTTTTTCTCCTTCTAGTTTATTTTATACATTTTTGTTTTATTTATGCAATTTCATATTTCTTTGTACATATATGGATGTATTAGAGAATGTTGTAGTACATTTTTATCACTTTTTATTTATAACATTGTAAGGGGGAGTTATTCTCATGTATATACATGTATATAATTTGCAAAATAGTAGAACAAGTGAGATAGTTTGAAAAGATTGATATTGAGAGCCCTTTTCCCTTGATGTAAAAGGGGGAGTAGTTTGAGAGATTTTGAAGAATGTGTTGCCATTAATGATAAAGGGGGAGATTGTTGGAAGTTTTGTTTGTCATTAAGAAGATTGGTGGATCTATGACATATGATGTTACTATGGTGTTGTCATTGATGTCAACATTGTAGTGATCAATGTCAACATTGATGTATAGTTGATGTATGATGAGCATGATTGAATGTAGTGATGGAAACCCATTACATAGATGCAATTTTATTGATTTGAAATAGGCCAAATGTTTGTAGAATTTCCTATGTCCTAGAGTATAGTTTCCAATGTATAGTGAACTAGTTTTGAGGTCCACATTGCTCCACTAAGAAGAATATTGTCATCCAGTTCTAAGGTAATTTTGGTTGATGTTGGAGGATTCTAAATCCAAGTTTTCACATCTTTAATCCCTTCGTAGTTGAAGTTGGAATTGACAAAGTATTGCTCTGGATATGGAAAAGTTATAATGATAGAGTACCTGATTGGAATGCTTTACATTCCATTGTAGATAATTATTATGGTATTTGGTTTTGAGGGAGTGTTTGTAGATGTTAGAAGTGTCTTTTTTTGATGTGGTAATTACTTTGGAGGTATGTATGTCAAAAACATGTGGATAAACCATTGATTCATTCCATTGTTGATTCACCAATGGTGTCGACCTAAAGGGTTTGAGGTCATGTAGAATTAAAGGTTGTATAGATCTAACGTGTGAGAGTAAATATAGGTCACATTGACCTATTTTGATTATGTATATGTTTTGGGTTGTGTGTGTTGGTGTTTTAAGATGACAAGTTATGAGGATGCATGGTACATCAATTAGATCAACCTACTTTATGTTTGTGTTAGAAGTGGTATATGTTGATGAGGGAGCGAACCCGAGACACAGAAGTACACTCACAAAACAGAGAATAATATTTTATTCATAAATATTGAACTTCTTACATGCAGAGGATCTCAAATCCCCAAGCTCTGTATTACATGCAAATTACTAACTTACAGAAAATTACCCAGATCCCCCTCTCACAGCATGCGAACTTCTTTCCCCCAAAAAGTTACCCAAAAATCAGAAACAAGCCCTCAACAGTCTTACTGGAACCAAAACAACCTTCGAGATAAGATTTTGATGGTTTACGCCAAAATTACAATTTGAAATTCAAGTTAAATTACGCTGAAAATTAGAACATTTCTAAAATACGCACCAACTTCTCTAGCCATAACTTTTTAACCAACCACGATCTTCAATGATAAATACATTTTGTGCTTCCTCGTAAAGACACCACAAAAGTAGGCCCACTACTTTGGCATTTCCGCAAATTTTCAGGCCCATCCGGGATCGTTTGGTGCCTCAAATTGAGCTCGGAAGGTTTTTCAGGGCAAAAAGCAGAAATTGGAACTTGAATAACTTTCAAGTCGTGAATGATCTTGACCTGATTCTTTCACCAGACTATGTATTTTTCCATCCTGAACCTTCCCATAAATTTATTTCTTCCCACGACTTCAAATTCAAACCTCAAGCAAGCGGCCAGCGCTGAGCGTAAAAAGTAGTGTGAAGTTGTTAAAACTTTGTTTCAGTGGTGCATCCAGAAATACAAAAACATCTACAAAAAGAAAACAAAAGGAACAAAAATGGAAATCATCTTTTGGGTGATGCAAGATTGCCCTCACACCACTGGATGCTCCTGCATCATATGTACAAGGTTAATTCCTTGTGCAAAGAGTTGTATGAGATGTGTGGTGTAATTTATGTGATGTGAAATAATTAAGTGTGCAAGATATGAAGAAAAGTAGTGTGCAAAGAGGTTAATAAGTGGTGAAGCATGAAGTGTGTTAAGTTAGTTTACAAGGCTTAATTGAAATAGAAATCAATATATTGTAGATGCATTGTATCAGTTCAAATCTCTGGCAGTGAGCCACCCTCTTTTTTATCCTAGCAGTGAGCCATTTCTTCTATTCTCTAGATAGTGATTCATCTAGATAGTTAGTCCACCTTGTAGTGAGCCATTTTTCAATATCTTATAACTGATTATAATATTGTGAGCTAATCCTCATCATGATTTTTCCCTTTTTGGGTTTTCCAAGTAAAATATGGTGTTATTGTGTTCTTTGATGTGATGCATGATTTATGTGTTCCTTTCTATCACTATAAGTTTAATGTGTTGAATTTAATAGATATTTAAGTTGATGAAGTTAATGAATTATAGTGAATACTGATTCACCCCCCTTCTCAGTATTCCAAGTGTTCAACACTTCTTTAAAATAGTCTAATAAGGAAAAAGGCGATGATGGTTTTGCTACAACATTAGGTAAAAATAAAGAACAAGCTCCTTGTGCTTTTACAATTCTACAACTAGGGAGATGGCTTCTAGATTTAGGAGCATCTCATGTCATATCCAACTTCCTCATACTCTATATCCTCTTCTTTTGAGCCTTTTGCTATGTCACCAATTTTGATGGGAAATAATACATACATGCATAAAATGGGGAAGAGATCTATTGATATTTGGGAAGGAAATTTCCATTATTTTTGTGTGTAACTCATTTTTTAAACAATCTTCTTTCCATCTGTAAGATTACCCATGGTGGAGGAAAACCATGGAATTCACTATTGATTTAATTATCATTAGATACATGGAGAGTAGAGAGATTATTGATACTAGGATGGTTGATCATTCATATAAACTAGATATACCTTTGCATATTTTTCTCTTAATGATGGATTTAATCCTTTAGTTATTGGTCATACTTCTAGTGTCGGCCATGATTTTGAGGAGAAATTTGGTACTTAAACTTTGGTATTCTCATATGTGATCTAATTCTAGAGCCTTTCATTCCATCTCCTCCATCTACTATTTCATTTGATGATGCTTGTGTTTCTCCTTGTGATTTAGCACAATATGATACACATTGTCTTCTAGATATAGTTACTTGGGATGATTACTCAAAAAAAAAAAAAAGGTTTTTTATAGAGTCCCACATTTCAAATTTGAGAGATATCATTAATTAATTCATCTTCTCTTTGATGGAGATGATTATTGTTCAATTTTTGTGAGGGAACACATTGATCCTCTTGTTTATTCTCCACATGATCATTCATCATAGTTTGGCATGGGTGTGGATAATTTTGAGTAGCATTTGTATGAGGCATATTTTTCATAATAGGAGTTACTTGATTCTTTGGATCCTATTCTCCATTCATCCCTACTATATTTTGGATCGATGCCTTCATCAATGTGGCCTAGAACACCCAACTTGGTAATGACATCTTTCAACATCAACATGGAGATACGTGAGTATTTTTTAGAGACTCTAGATACATCTTTATTTTTCTTCCTCCATATTCCTTTCAAAAATGGGAAGACATCATGCACACATCTTTGCTTTTGTTTCTTCCTAAGGGGAGGAACATTATTCGATGATCATGGACCATATTCTAGATTTTATTTTGAGAATGTACCATTTGTATAAATTTTGCATTGAGGGGGGTTATGGTCTCTATTCTTCTCTCTTATGAGGGGGACCTTTTCCTCACATGGGTTTTTTTCCTTTACATATTCTGGAGAGAAATTTTCTTGTATTTTCTCTTTTGGGGATGAGTTTTGTCCCATTAAGTTTTTTCTTTTTCTTTTTCTATGGTAAATTGCATTTATACTTGGGTGCCTAAGATGGCTTAGTATCTAGGACCCATCCTTTCATCTTTACAACATTTTCATTTGTTTACTTCTCCCTAAGTTGCACTTAAGGGGGTGTAGGTGTGAATCAATGTTTTTCCCATCTATTTTACCCTTTGAAGTGTGAACAAGGTACATTATCTAACTAGTTCCTAGTTGCACCCTTTTCACGCATGTTCATATGTCAAGTTTACTTAGTGAGTTAGAAATTTTTCTAGAAGAGTCTAGTTGACATGTTATCTTATGTTATCCACTAATTTTCACATGACATAGGATTAAGACACTTGTCATCATCCTAGTTAGTCTTGTCTCTCAATCTTTCCTAAATAATCAAGGTCATATTTGTACATTCTATTATATAGCTTTGGATATTGCATTGCATGTAATGGAATCATATTTGATTTAATACAATTATATCCATTATTCACAAACTTATGCTCATTATTTTTTCTCTCGTAGAAGATTATTTTGGTCTTTGGAGGTGATCATGGGAGCTTGAATCCTTGAGTGACTCTAACACCCACAACCAAACCCACCCATCAATCACCACATCTTTATCAACAATTGAATAAAAAACCACAACAAAAATCCATTGCATAGGGTAAATTTTAAGATTTCCCATTATAAAGGATTTTCTAGTTCTAAATGCAAAAGGTGGAGGTTAAGGAGGCTAATCCAAAGGTTACTAAATTTAAAAATCAAGCCTTTCTTAGCACAAACACATCCTACCTATAGATAGCAAGGGACTTTTGAATGCATGGTAGAGGTGAGAACTTCCCACATGGGGTAGATCATCCTCTTACATCAGAAGTTATAGAATTATTGATAGATGAGACTAATAAATCAGCGAATGAATGATGACATCCAAAAAGTTATGATGCTTCTTTTAGAGGGAGACCAACAATAGTGATATGCAAAAAAAATTCCTTAATAAAGTTAATAGCAAAACCTAAAGCACTAACCTTTGCAATAATAGGAGTAGAGTAAATGAGATTGATAGCAAATCCAACACCAAACTCAATCACAACATTACCAACCTCTAAAAGTGTCCCCAAACCATGTTCAACCCATCACAAATAGGAAAATGAGAGCTAGGTGTATCCTCTGAGGATGTTTCATAGGAAGGATGAGGGAGATGCTAGAGAGTGGGAGCACCATTGCTAATTGTAGAAGTGTATAAATATCATTATTAATATATATCTTAAATATTAAATGGACAGATAAGAAAAAATAGGCACTTTATTTTTAATTGAGGGGTTGTTTTATTTTTAATAAGTTCCAAATAAATTAATGAAAATAAATTATTTACTTTATTCTTGTTATTAATAAAAACTAATGGGGTTCATCCCATAGTGTGATGGTTAATTTGTGGCATTTTTTTGTGGCCACTAGGGTTCAAACCTTCATTGGGTCATTATGATCGCAAGCATTGTGTTTTCACTAATCCAATCCCTCATTGGGCTAGTGTGCTTGTGGGTCTTGGGCCCCTGTTGGGCTATCGTTCACGAGGGCTTGGATTGTTCACTTGTATTAATGCCAAGGAGGAGGTCCTTCGGTTATGACCTCTACTAGTTTGGGCCAAGCTAAAAATTTCCACCTCGTGGCTCGGGGTAGACAAAATTTTTGAGGTAATGATCAAAAAATAATAAAACAAATAATAGAGTACATGCAAACAATTATAAAATAGTTAAATCAATCAGTGTATCATTAATCATAAACATACTATTAAACAATGCAAATTTGATATAAAATGCTTTTAAAATTTTTAAATTCTTAATATGTAAATTATTTAAGTAAGTTTAAATAGTTTTAATAATGAATTTAATATATCTTTTAAAAATATAGATATTATAAATTTGTAGATACATTTTTTTAAGGATATTAAATTAAGAAAAAATAACTTTCTTGAATTATAAAGTCTTGTTATTTCCACTCTATAAAAATAATTGAAAAATATATTATATGTAACCATTAATCAACACAATTATTAATATGACTTTGAAAATTCTTAATTAATAATCACGCACTTGTCTAATTATCTAATTTTTACTTATAAAAAGATTAGACTTATTAATGTGGCTTTGAAAATTATAATCTACCTTAAAAAAATCAAAGGGTTGCTAAAAATCTAAATCAACAATTTAAAAATATTTTCCAAAAATCATTGTTAAAAATCTATATTAATAATTCATTTTCTTTTTTAGAGAAGGGTTGTTAATCTAATTCATAATTCAAATTGATTTTTCAAAGAAAGGTTATTAAAATTCTAAATCAATCACTATCAATCTTTATCATTTATTAAAATCTTTTGATGCTCAAGACCGGCTTATTATTTTTCTTGTGATATATAATTACATTACATCATTCCTTAACATAAAATTAAGTAAAACTTGTCATGAATATGCAAATTTCTCCATTACAACTATATAAAAACCATTGTGAAAAAATGAAGATATGAGAACAAGAGAATGGGAAAGTTCAAACCAAGCATAAATTACTAGTGGAATTGATTGTGGAGGTAGAATTGATTACTAAAACTAAAGCATTTATTCTACAAGTGCAAAACAATGGAATGACATTTCTTATTTCATTATCGAACCTTTGAAAACTAATATTATTTCATTATGGCATAAGAATATATTATACATAACCATTAATCAACGCAATTATGAATATAAATTTGAAAATTCTCAATTAATAATCATGCTCTTGTCTAATTATTTAAATATTACTTGTAAAAAGATTAGAATTATTAATGTGACTTTGAAAAATCTAGTCTACACTAAAACATTTTTCAAATAGTTGTTAAAAATCTAAATCAATAATTTAAAAACATTTTTCAAAGAATCATTAAAAATCTATATTGATCAATCAAAAATATTTTTCAAAGAAGGGTTGTCAATCTAAATTAATAATTCAAAATGATTTTTCAAAAAGGTTAATAAAAATGTAAATAGATCATTATCAATCTTTAACATTTATTAACATCTTTTCACACTCAAGACAGACTCATTATATTTATCCTAATATATAATTACATTATATTATTCCTTAACAAACATACAATTAAGTAAAACATGTCATGAATATGCAAATATCTTCATTGCAATTATAGAAAAATCAATGTGAAAACATGAAAATATGAGGACAAGAGAATGGAAAAGTTCAAACCAAGCATAATTTATTAGTGAAATTGATTGAGGTAAAATTGATTACTTAAACCATAATATTTCTTTCACAATTATAGAACAATGAAACCAAATTTCACCTTTGAAAATCAATATAATTTCCCCAAAAATATTAAAAAAAAAATCACATAAAGATGTGATTAAGCGGGGTACAATTGATATGTAAACTTTTTATAAACTAAATGTCATAAAGTTATAATTTCAAAGAATTTGAAAATTTTGTCCACAATGAGAATCATATCTCTCTATATTTTCTACAGAGGAAGATTATGCTTTTAAGAGTTTGAGTACATCTTCAACACTCTCATGACTTTGACTTGCCATTGCAAATTGTATCGATGAAAGTGACAAGCCAATGATAAAGTAGCACTCAGCAACATTTCTTTATGTTGTTTTAGCTGGTATTTGCTCTGTTTTTTTTTGTTTGACCGCTTCTTTCAGTTATTTGGGCTGGGATGTGCCTCTTTTACGCTCATTTGTACTCTTGTAAATTCTTTTTTTTTTTATATTAATATTATGCTTTTCTCAATAAAAAAAAATAAAATGATAAAGTAGCCTAAAAAATATGTATATGTTTATGGACTCCCAAGATATTTATGACACACCTAAAATATCTATGCCACACAACTCTACCTAAAAATCAGTAGAGCCGTGATTAAGCCGCCTACAATTATAAGTGCATGTGAACAAGACTTTGACGATTATCATTTACATCTTCCACACACTCAAAGACTGGAAATTGTATGAAACCAACTTACAAGCTATTACTAGTAATTGCACCTTCATGTGCAATGGGTACGCCAAAGATTTGTGGAGATGAATATTTTAATTTATGAAATATAGGAGATAGTGGCATATCAATGTAATGAATAGTGCACTAGATTTCCAATAAATAACATTTAAAATTATTCCAAAACTTACTTCTGAAATTGGTTGAGAATTATAAACTCACATCTATGGTCACTTCACAAAGTTTCTAACATAATAAATGACATAAACTGAAGGCTCTAGTAATTCGAATTCCCTTTAGCTCCTTTTATCTATGGACATGAATATGCTTTATTTTGTAATGAAGCTCACATAATTGTCGTACATAATGCAGATTATGGATTGAATTGTAACTAATTTGGCTTAATGTTTATAGTATTTGAAAATAGTTGTGGGAACCATTGCATTTACAGCTTCAACAGCATCTGATCAATCTCTAATGTTCAGTATTTGAAAATAGCTATGGGAACCATTGCATTGACATCTTCAGCAGATCTGCCATACATTCAATGGTAAATAATATTTGCTTTTTGTCACGTCTATCTCTTGCAACCAATGTGACATATGAAGATATTCTAATCTCTACTATTCACTAAGTGAAAGAAGCTTTGGCAGCCATTGCATTTACTGCTTTAGTTGCAGCTAGTATAATAATGTTGTCAGGAAAACTATCATAAAAATATCTTATATATTGAAACAGCCACAAATAAAATCCCAGAACCAATGCCTTTGAGAATTGTAATATTGAAATGAAACACAACAAGTGTTATGGGCTTGTATAGATTCCCATAAGAAATTTCACTGAAATCATGGCAAGTGAGTTACCTAAATATTGTGCACCAATTGTGTAGTGGTGTCAAGGAGGCTGATGAGAAAAATGGGTAGAGTTTGGTGGAAAATTTTCCATGGTTTGGAGACAACGCATAGCCATTTTTATGGAATGAAGCCAAAGCACTATAAAAAAATTTGTAAGAGAGCCAATTTCAAGCAATATATGCTACACAATTATTAGCTAATATAAAGTCTATTAAACATTTTTTTTGCATAAACAAAATATAGAATCCCTACATGTGACAGTTAGAACTGAAAGTAAAACTCTCTCATTGATCATATTTTGAGACACAACATTTTCCTGTGTTGGAGAGATGTTTCACATATTTTTTTACCCAAATTTACTTGAATTTGCCTCTACCATATTTTTGGTAGAGTTTCAGTCATATCTGTGCATTTTACCTGCATTGAATATTTTCATTTTTTAGCAGTTTTGCAGGAAATTCAAATATTTATTCAATACATCTCCACAACTTCCACATTGCAACATTTAAGGTTGAAGTCATTGCATTCTTAAAATAAACCTCTACATTTTTTTTGGAAATCATAAACTGGCCTAAGTAATTTTATTGACCAGTGGCCAATGGCCCTGTTTCTACCATAAATTATATGTAGGCTACTGATCAATCATTATTTGGATACAATCCAAGTGTTGAGTATAGCTTCATTCTCTTAGTTGAAATCACATAAACCTAACCAATTAATTTTATGTTTAAAGGCAAAAATAATCAGCAAGTAATGAAGTGGAATACAATATAATGGAAGCAAAAACAAGCATTATGATAGGCCCTGCAATCCATCCCAATTGTGGAACAGTCCATGCTAATGATAAAAATCTTGTTGTAAGCATAAATTACCACAACAATAGATTAATTTCTGATGCCTAAAAGTCTACGTGTATATAGGGAAAAAGGCAGAAAATCAGAAAAAGCACTAAGAATTGAGGCTCAATTCATGCATTTATTAAATCATACTATCAACAATCGTAATTTCCTCTGTTCCATGAAGTCATCTTTTTTGGGGATCAAGGAAACAGGGGAAGTGAATCTCAACAGTTCATCATTTTTTGGTCATTTTGTAGTTGTATCGTATGCAAGTTGTAGTCAATGCTGGCGCAACTCGCATTTACTCGCATTTACTATGAATAATGATACCATTTTGTCACTTTACATGTGAACAACAACGCTTGTTAATAGTCTCACGGATGGCATAAGAAGACCTCGATTTTAGGAGGAAGATGATTGTAGTTCTAGCAGTAGGTTTACTACTGGAAATCACACCCAACTCAAAGTTCACATGCCCAACACAAAACTCACGGCCTCAAGCATTTTTTGGCATACACTTATTATTTTCTTTTGATGGTTGGAATGATTTATGGTTTATGGGTCAGTTGCAAGTGATCAATCAAAGTTATGGAATGGTATTAAATACGTTGGAGTAGTTGGAGTTCGAGCATGTTTAATACTGGAGAAATGTAAGAGGGAAGAAGGTGTGGTCCATAGGCCCTGTATTCCCACCAAATGCTTTGGAGGGGTAGAGAGGGCCACCACCAGAGGCAAAATGGGGGATATTAGCCAAGAGGAGCTGATCAAATGGCTCCTCACTGGTATTGACCTTTACAAAAATATCGCTAAAGCACAAATGGAGGAGATGAATGCATGAGTAAGGGGCGGTGAAGGTATCATACACAGTTTAGGTGAGATTGAAGGCAATAGTTAATACTATTTACTTTGTAAGGTAACTCCTTTCTTCTCTGATGGCTTACAAATATTTCTCCAATGTTGACAGCTACTGCACATGACTCACAGGTTAAAAAGGTCAAAAAGAAAGCGGTAGACTCCAACAATGAGGATGAAGTAGATGGTAGTGCATTCCCTCTCCCAAATTTTAGACTGTTGATAGACAAAATCAGCTTGGAAAACTTCATTGAGGTAACGCCGAAATTGTCGCTTCATTTTAGTTAAGAGAATATGATTTTGAAATATAGAAATTGTATTGCAAAGGAAAATAAGTAGTAAAATGGCTGAAATTTTTGAGGAAATATTTACTGTATAATTCAGAAGGTTTGTTAAGAACAATGTATTTAGATTAACAAATGAAGATGATATGATATGTACAGTATGTATTTGAAGAATAGGTCTGGCAACCATTGAATTTGCAGCTGTAAAGTAGAAGGTAAATAAATGCCTTCATTTAGTAGATAACAAAAGATTTGTAATAATGAAATTAAACACAACAAAACTTATGTGAACATAATATTAATGGCAACCATTGCATTTACAGCTACTATACATTTAATAGTAAAAGATGTTGGCAGGAAAGCTTAACAGAACTGTAATAATTAAATAAAACATAAGAAAAGTGGTAAAGCCATAGTTGCTGTCTACATTAAAATTTTGTCAAACGGTGAACATGCCATTTCTATGCTTCCACATTTCACATACATGTCGAGCAGGCCAGTTGCAACTGCAACAAATAGTTTTTGTGCCTTTTCTATTCTTTGAGGCATTTTGTCAAATAGTTTACATGCCTTTTCTATTCTTCCACACTTTGCATAGATGTCTACCAGTGCATTGCCAACTATAAGATCAGGAAAAAATCCTCATTCCATAGCTCCCATTTTGGTAGAGGAAAATTACATTTGCTTGAAATTTTGTAAAGCCTTTTCAACAAATCCATTTTGTACATATCCTGCAATCATGACCTCTCTCTCCCTTGATGGTGTTGTGCAAGCAGTAAATGAAAAACAACTTAAATGTATAGACTCTGGAAAAAAAAAAAATGACTGAAATAATGGCAAGTGAGTTACCTTAAGATTCATCACACAATTTGTCGAATTGTTAAGGATTGCAAAGAGAAAAATAGGAAGAGTTTGCAGGAAAAATCTTCATGGTAGTTTTGAAAGGAGACTCCTAATATAGTGTAGGTGAGCTGAAAATGAGTAGCATAAAGAGTTTCGTAAAAGAGCAGCTTTGAAGGAAAACATGCTACACATGTATCTTTTAATATAAACTATAATAAAGAAATGTATTTTTTAGCATTGACATATGAAAACTATCAGACAAATGGGGAAGATAGGCATAGTGAGAGGAGACAAAACATAGAGGCCTATTAATTGTAGAAAAAACCTTAAGAAATTAGTCATTGTTATATGCAGTTTGTATTCCACAGAGATCTAGCTTGCATGAAAAGATTCGGTGCATTAAAAAGTGCTTCCATTCCATAAAAAATTGGATCCCTGACAAAAACCAGATATGTCTTTAGTTTCTTGATTGTAGATTTTGTAATATAAACCATTTTTAATTTATGTTAAACATTTGTGAGTTGACAATTGAAAGTGAAAGGAGTAAAGAATTATATAACCAGCCTATAATTTCTTGTTCAAAAGTGTTTTGAGAATGTCAAGTGATTGAAGTTGATAGTGTTGACAGTCGAGCCTCCTCTTTCACCCTTCGTGCAACATAAGGGTTGTGTTGCATTCGTGTGTATCTATGGAATGTGAATGAAGGGTGGATATGAAGACTTCCAAGATGAGTGACTCTAGAAATTGTTGTGAATGTCAACCCTTGCCGGTCAATGTTGCCAATGTCAATGGTGGCCCTTTCAAGTGTAAGGCCCTATGATTTGTGGATGGTTAAAGCCCATGCCATTTTTAGTGGAATTTTCCGCCACCCACCACAGCTCAAAGGGGTAATAGGGACATTTGTTGGATTGTTTGGATCCCAAGAAGGCCCTATGTAATGCTTGAAGTGAACAACAACAAACAAGGGTAGTTGTGGTGGTTTTTCGCTCTCCTTGTAGATAATGTGTTTGACTTGTCCAAGAGCACCATTGACGAGGCCTGCATCAGTCCATAGATTACAACTTAGTATCACCTTTTGATTGACACATAATAGGATCATAGGTTGGAGCTATTCATCGTCTGGATTTAACTGTGATGAGTTCCCTGTTTGCTCTGCAATGTATAAGTCAATGGGTTGTGCCAAAGACAACAACATACACTTATTATGGAGGGACACCATCTCATTGGTTGCAAAAAGATGTATGGATGATAAGAAAGGACTTTGTTCTATGGCCGTTAGTGTTGAGCTTGAATGTGACATTAGTAGTTGCTAATCTGCAATTGTAGGTTGATCCTTCCTTAAATTGCACAAGAGTTGACGAAATAGAATTTGAGTGGGATCCTCTCCGCTTTGACGAAACATTTTGGTAAGTTTAATCACTGTTTCGATGCTATGCCATAGTGTGCCACCATAGGAAGAAGAGTGCATAGGAATATCCTTGACTGGCGGTAGTTGGCCCAAGTCTCCAAAGAGCAAGATGGAGCGACCTCCAAACGGAGTGTGGTTATGTGAAGGAAAGACTTCGTGCAAGCGAGTGTCAATACGTTCTAGCAGCCTTGGACCGATGAAGCTCATTTTGTCTATCAAAATGTAGCAAACAAAGTACATTTTTTCTTGGAAGTTTGCTAGCATTTGGCCCTGCAAGGAAGCCATCTCTTTGATGGGAATGCGAAGTGCTGAATGTATTGTTGCTGCTCCAATGTTGAATGCTACAACACCTGTAGGTGTAAGAAGTAGGAGAGAAGTTTGACCATTTGGAGCTGAACCATTAAGTGCAGACCTGATTTTTTTGATGAGGTGTGACTTTCTGGTGCCTGTAGTTCCTTGAACAATTATTCTTAGTGGTGGTTGGTAAGTGTTGGAAGATAGGTGTGACAACACTAAATCCAATGTTTTTTGTTGTTCAGATGAAAGGGCGTGCGTGGTGTTTACATTGGGTGGGTGGGGGACTTGAAATGCTTTGCATTTAGACTCTACAAATCTAGTAGCCAAGTTGTGATGTTGTGGATTTATGGAAGGAGTCTCCCAATCATGATTAAGGTCTATTTCACGGTCACCCAACATGTCAATTTTAGCAAGTTGGATTGGATGGCCTGGGTGTACACTTGATAGAACTTTCCATTTAGATTGTTACATTGATGTGGTTGTTCTTCATTGTTAGGAGTGCCTGGTTCTGGGTTGGCAGATGTTTCTGGTGCAATGCATCGCACATGCCATGGATGGTAGCTACATGCCAGCCTCTCCCAGTTAGCAACAATTTCATCTGTGGATGATCCACAGTCGTATACAATGTTACGAATTGGTTTGTAGAGAAGCAATTCACTCCAACAAAATTCATGAAATTGTGGGTCATCCCTTGTAGGAATTCTTGTGAAGCATGGAGACACTTGAACAATAGCGTATTTGGCACGCTCTTTCCATTGGTACTTTTTATGAGTTGCTTTGAAGCTCCATTTTTGTGTGTCCTCAATTAGTTCCAATGTCTCCATAGAAGTAGGATGGGCCAAGTATGCATCAATGTAGTTTGTGTTTGTTGATGTGGATGTGGGTGAGAGTGGAATGCGTTGATAGTATTTTTGGTTTACATTTAAAGAAACGAACATTCTGCTGGATAGATAAAGGGGTAGCTTTAGTAAAAGGTGGCAACTTTCTTGGGCACTTATATCACAGTCAACAACATTTTCAATAAGCATTTTTCTAAAAGCTATAGGTGTTGGCTTGTCAGGATCTAAGTTACTTGAAATACGAGAAAGCATTGCATGATATGTTTCGGATTTGGTTTCTGCTTTTGCTGCATACTTTGCTATATATTTGAGCACTGCATCTATTGAGAGAATAGGTTGGCAATCTATATTTGCTCACCAAATAGAGAGGATTGTGGGGTTGTGAAGGTTCAAATGGTCGTCATTGCAAGCAGGGGTGTGCTTTGGCAGGCCACTCTCAATTGAAAGGGTTGAGGTATCTTGGATGGGCCAAGGGGCTTTGTAGCGGCATTCAAGGGTGGCTCCTTTTTTTTGCAAGCATGTGTTCAAGGTACAACGTGTATGGCGTTGAACACAGTTGACCAGTTCATTGTAGTCATGTGAAGGGTTTGACAACATAATCATTCCTGTGTCCATTAAGCAAGGGTTGTCAAAGGTAGATTGTTGAACCCTATCATTTGAAATTGGATGGTGGTGCGGGTTCCATGTGGAGACATATTTTTCAATGTAGTTGAGTGCATTTTTTATTGATGCATGATTATTCCATTGTAGTTTAGCAATATCAAGTGCTTGTTTGAGCCAAACAAAGCCATGGATATGTGCAGATCCTTGGTGTTGCCATTCATACCTGGAGAGTGGAGATCTTAGTAAGCAATTGGTGTATGGAAAAAAAATTTAAAAGAAGATGTGAAATATGTTTACCTATACCAATAGTTGGTTGTGCAGATAATCTTTTCCAAAACCTCTTCACAAAAAGTAGTGAATCTGTGATGCATGTATATTGTAGAGAGGTGTGGGTTTTGCACTATATTCTGGATCCTCCATCGAGATGTAGTTGTAGGATTTGTTGGTGCAGTAGATGGCATGAAGTTGTGTAGGTTAGGCCATTTAGTATCTGTTGCGCTGAGGGTAAAGAATAGAGTCGGGCAACCAACCTGAATAACCATGTCAGATAGCTCCCCCCTACGATGACTCCAAAAGGGGCATGTGCCATGTATAATTGAACAAAACTGCATAACCTGGTCTGCAAGCTTGTCATCAGGAAGGTCCTTCAATCTTTGTTGTAGGGCAAGTATTGTTGTTGGTAGGCTACATTCCAAGTGTTTTTGAACAAAAACAAAAGTTTTGGATTGGCTTTGATGGCACATAAGAATATTAAGTATGAAGTATCTAAATCATGGGTGTTGACCAAACCTATTATCATGGTATCTCAGAAGGTGGAGAGCATATTCAAGTAACTTGAGCTCTTTCATATTTTGTTGGTTGCATGTAGTTGTGCCCTTTGGAAACAATGTGGGGAATGCCATAACAAATAATCCATCAGTGGTGTATTCATTGATGGGCGTTAAAGAAATCGGTGGCCAATCAACAACAGGAGTTGGGCGTCCTTCCCCTAATTGCAACAAGGCTCGTAATTCTTCCACTTCTGTATGTGCAGGGGGAAGATTGGCCACAAATGATGTTGTTGCTTGCACATTCTCTTCAAATTACTCTTCATCTATATTATCTGTTTCCATAAAACTTACATCAAAGGGATCTGAATTTGAGGTTGTTGCATGTAGAAGGTCTGAGATGTCAGTGGAGGCAATAGGCAAGCATAAGAGAGATGCCTCATCTAACTTTACATCTTTGTAGTAAGGGTCATTACAAATCTTATATTGTAAAGCCTCGTGAACACGTGTTCTGCAAACATAGAAGCTATACTACTGGGAAGGAACATTTTTTTTGTTAACTATGAGTATATCAAGTTCATGTATATGTCAAGGTAAATAAGTTGCAAATACAGTAATATCCTGAGGAAAATAAATAGTGTGGCCACTATATTTTAATTGGCCCCCTCTTACATAAGTAACTTGGAGTACATGGCTAACACATGCTATAAGCATCTCCTCAATTTGAGTAATGCATTGCAAACATGCAGGTTGCTCACCAGGGTCCATGTTGTTCCACTTTGAGAAGCGATTGCCATTTTTTTTTTGAAATGCACCTTGAACAAGCAATACTACCATTGATTTGCCTAGTTTTTATTCCTGGATATCGTTCCATGCATACTTGGCATGTTGAGAAGTTTGATAGGTTGTCCAACTTTGAGCGGAATGAATTTCTAGCAGTGTAATAGTTTGGAGGAAATAGTGGAGGATTTTGGGTTTGGGAGGGGGAGTTGGGTTGTAATATAGAATGCATATGTGATGTGGGTAATTGTAACAAAGAGGGATTAATGGAAAGAGAGGGTGTGGATGTGGAAGCTCCTGCATGGAGGTTGTGACGGTTTGCTCGTCTCCCTCTATTAAAGGAATCATTCTTTGCATGGTACCTTAATCGTTCTAGATGGTTACGATGAGAATGCTTTGCTTGCAAAATTTCTACTTGATTTTCCATGATGGGGATTGTTGGGGAACAAAGCAAAGCAATATTAATATTTAGAAGAATTTATTGGAGATAACTTTGGAGTGTGACATTAACTTCTCACATAGGAAAAAAAGCATTAAAGTTTTAAAAAATATATGGGTGAGTGAGGGTGGTTTTGTTTTAACTTTGTGTTGTTGATCGTAACAGAAGCTGTATTATGTACTAAAAAAAGATATAGGAAATGGTTTTGTAGTAAAAGGGCCTAATAAATGATATATGAATCACAAGTGAATGTCTTGGAAATAGTTTTATACCATGCATTTTGGGTTACGAACAAAGCCATTACAATTCATTTGAGCAAAATATCTACTACATCATAGAAAGGTTGCATTTAAACAAGTTTTTGAGTAGTATTTAATGTTTGGTATCAAACATATAATCCCCAATTGGGTTGCTACAATCTTGAATTAGAGATGGAAAAACTGTTTGATCTCACGAACATAAGGATGTTATAAATTTCAATTTTAATCTTAGTAACCAAATACAAATTTTGACAAGGAAAATTAAAAGCAAAAATTTTACAGATTGTTGAAAAAGAAAAGAATCCATTGAATTTATGAAAACTATATTTCTAACTAATTTGTACAATCTTGAATTAGAGATGGAAATATTGTTTGATCTTCACCAACATAAGGATATTATAATTTTCAGTTTTAATCTTAGTAACCAAATACAAATGTTGACAAGGAAAAATAAAAGCAAAATTTTTACAAATTGTTGAAAAAGAAAAGAATCCATTGAATTTTTGAAAATTGTATTTCTGACTAATCTCTTGTAAAAATTTCTGAAAATTTTCGATAAGCAAAGTTTTGGTACAAGCAAAATGTGTTCATGGTAAATCAATCTAGTGGGCAGCCTATGATCATGAGTTTATAATGCCCATTGAGAGACACATTTGCTAGAGAAACTATAAGTGGATGCTTAGCTATTTTGAAGGAATCAATTCTCCAATGAGACCTTTGTTGCACAAATGAAATCATTTCCTAAATAACCCACCAATTGGTCTCACATACTAATTTTGTTTTAAATCTAAATTTTCAATCACTCATTTGAGATGAGCATCTGGTGTGTGCACATATTAGGACCCGTTACGATTAGTGTGCTTGTGAGATTTGTGTGTTAGCCATGGATGTAGAAATTTGTGAGTTGCAAGCAGTAGGAAGAGGAACTGGGAAGATTCATTATATTACAGCCTTTGCCCAACTAGGAGATTCAATATAAAAGTAGATCATTTTAGAATTACTATTATTATTATCATTTTAACAAGAAAATCTTCATAAAGAAATTTTCATGTAAAAATTTCATGTTATTTGCAATTAATTTGGTTAATGCCTTCCAATCATTTCTAGTGTCACAATGATTTTTGAAGTGTGACAAGCACATTAGTTAGACACCAGTTTCCTATTTTCATTACAAAAAATTTACAAGAAAAACTATAAGTGGGGTAGCCTATGTTCGTGGGTTTATTATGCCCAATCACAGTTATATCTTCTAGCCAAACTATAAGTGGATGCTTAACTGTTTTGAAGGTATCAATTCTTCATTGAGACCATGTTTGCAAAAACAACATCATTTCCTAAATTGATGTCATATATTAAATGAATCTAGTGAATCTAGTTTGAAATGACATGCTAAGAGAAGAAAAATTAATAATATCTTGTTACAGTCTTGGTCGTATATCACCTCATTTAATTTCTTCATGATATAACACACCTACATGGAAGCAAATATCGTGACAAATTACATAGCTAACTTTACCTTTAGAATGATGAAAAATAAGAAATTTAATTTGACTTTTGAGGATTAGAAAGATCTAAGATCACATGATAATATCAAATATTAACATGTCACCATCCATTATGAAACTTACTTAACAAAGATGGAGCATATACTGGAGTCATTTCCAGGCTCGACATATCTCAAATGTTAATTTTAGGTAATTTTCACTTGAGCCTATAGGTAATGTGGTGTAATGACACTTTTCTTTTCATAATGAGGATGCAAGGTGTGTGGGGTTTAACCTTGTGGCAAGTTGAGTTCCATTTTCATTTCTCTGCTCACACTTGTCACTAGTAAAATGGATACAAGTGTTAGGCCTAACAATAAAGGACACCAAATGACCTTCCTAGGCACTATTTTAGAACTAAGATTAAACAAGGTCTTCAAAACCAAATATGGTCTACTCCTATATGTAATGCATTGGATGTTGCGTGAGGAACTCTTGGACTCGAAGCATAAATAGAAAGTGAATATTGACATCTCCTCAATGCTCATGGTAGTCTTGTTGGATTTATGTGAGGAGATTGACACGCTATGAGTGTTAGTGAAGGCACTAGTTAAGAAGCAAATGTTAGGTGGCCTAAATGATGCTTTTTCTATTGCTTCTCTCATCCTCAATTTCCTTGTGGTCAATGGTGCTACCTCGGCTTTTGGTTCTTCAGATGCATTTTGTAAGTTGTTCATCCTCATAGGTAACCTAGCAATGGAGGTCTAAAGGTATTACAAGATTTGAAAAAGGATTAATTTTGTTTGCTTATTGATAGCCCAAATAGGGAGGAGGACTAAGTACTAATAAGAATAGTTTAATTGTTTTTATTTTGTTGGTAAAACCTTATAAATGTATTAGACTGATTTAAAAATTTTAAAATTTTATTTTTTATTATTATAAGGAAAAACTGTATGCATTAAAGAGGAGTTAGTTGTTTCAATGGAATTCCAGCTTGATTTGGACAGGAATAAATTGAAATGATGCTTTTTCAATCAATGGTTGAAAGTGAATGAATGGTCGGGGCATCAATGGGAACACCCATAGAGGATGGTGGTGGGTGGAGGAGGCAAGAACGTAAGCAACAACGTCTCAATCTTCCCTTATATCTCCTTCAGACAGGGAGAGCTTGGGCCCGATTTCTGTGGGCGTGGGTCAATGAGGTTTGTGTCAAAAATGCTTGTGGGCAGCTATGTTACCAAAAACGAGAAACAAAAACTGCAATGGCAACGACAACGTGACAAGAAATGAGATTTTTAAAGGTTGCTTATAAGAAACATATTTTATATACATATATATTTTCAATCATATTATTATAATTTTTTGTCCCACATACATAAAAATGCATGCAAATTAAAAGTTTGTCAAATATAAATTATAATAAAATATAAACCAAGAATCACTTTAAAAAAAATATTATATCACTTTTAAAACATTTCATTAAAACAACAAATAAACTATATATATAAAACATACTTATAATTAGAAAAAAAAAACACAGAATTATAATTTTTTATATATTTTATCTTTAATTATAATTTATAATAAAGATTAAAATAATTAAAAGTCAATTATAAACTGAACCTCTATTTACACCACTGGGGTATCATGCATAAAAAATGGACATTAATTCTGTTGTATCGAAGACCTCTGTTTACACCATTCCAGCCTCTATTAATGCCCCTTCCCTTACTCTCTCGAAAAAAGCCAGATTTTTGTTCAGACTTCAATGTAACACAGCCAATTCTCATGTAACACATCATTCAATTTTTAAGGCTTCGAAACTGCATAATTTTTTTTTCAGTTTAACAGAAAATTTGATAAGTCCCTGCAACGGCGAGAAACAAAAAAATAGCCTAGAAACAGCTGTAGGAAACGAAAACGGCGTTTTACCTGTCAGAACGCGAAAGGGAGCCCTGTCATCACGTTTCTGGTAATATAGGTGGGCAGAGGGCGACCAAGCAGTACCAGAGAGAAATACATGGGGAAGGGGAAGGGGAAGAATGGAAGCAGTTTTCAAGGAGCTGCTAGAGGGGAAGAGAGGAGGAGTGGGATTGGGGGTATTTGGTGAGAGAGCTGGCGAACAGAGGGGATTGCAGTAAGGGCGTGCAGTGTTACGAGATCGTGGCAGGTGTTTGAGTGGGCGAGGGTGCAGGGATACGATACTACCGTATGTGCCTTCTCTGATGGTAATGGTTGGATATTACAAAAAACTATATATAACATTCAATGGGCTCACATAGAATTAAAATGGCACTGTTCTTGCACATGGTTTGTGTAATAGAGACAAACCAAAGAAAGAATTGCAGAGAAATCAAATAGGGCAAATGACTTACCTCTAGATTCTGCAAAGCTTGGAGATGATTGAAATGTCTACAGCCGTTCAGTTTCTGTCTACTTTTTACTGTCTTTAGGCCGTCTACTTTTATGCTCTTTCTTTCACACACCCTGGAGGAGTGGAGAGATCGCTTACATTGATATTGAATTGCAACGCACAGGGACATGGTACACCAACTCCCAGCCACATTAAATGCGTGAAACATTAAATGCGCGAAGTAGACAGCGTAAAAAATGAAAAGAAATAATGAACGAAAAAGATCTAATAAAGATGGTCTTGCATCTGATTTTGAGCATCGATAGAGAAAAGTGAATTGGCAAACTTCATTGAGGGAATGCCTTCGGCGTAATAAATAAAACTCTGTTTTCACCCATTTCTATGCAACTATTCCCCCTATTCATGATTTAACTGCCCTAAACCACATCAAGCAAGGGCTGCTCTATTTGTGTGATCTCACGAATTAACATGCTCAAGTAATATGTCAACAAAGAAAACTGCAACCATATAAAAACAAACATATACCCTCAAAATGGGTTTCTATCCTAAAATTTGTAGTTTGAATCACAATTACTAATGTGTTTTTTTAGGTGGAATTATGATACTATTTGGCACATGTCCTTTGGTCAAACATCTATGTTATGGTTGGAGATAGAATGCTCTAATATTCCATGATCCATAAATATAATGATATATAAACATTTTACAATTAAAAAATATAATCATGCAACTCATAAAATGGAATCCATTCATGTTCCACTATTAATCCTAAGATTCAAAGGTCTTATTTGTGATGTAATTATATTGAAATAAAATGGTTAGATGGACACAAAATATTGTCATTTTCATTTTATGCTTAGAAAATATTTTAAAAGTATGTGCTAAAGGTAAACTTTAATTCAAGTTGTAAGAAATGCAAGTAATTTTAAGAATTTAGCAATAGGGAAAATTTTAGTGGAAAAGTATTAAAAATTAAAAAATAAGGTGCTAGAACAATTCAAAGGACACTTGAACGTATTTATCATTATATATGCTTTGAGAAATTTAAAACAAACATAAAATTA
>VDFB02288200.1:83434-188593 GCA_007258455.2 Sequoia sempervirens | reverse complement strand
CTAGCATTTGGCCCTGCAAGGAAGCCATCTCTTTGATGGGAATGCGAAGTGCTGAATGTATTGTTGCTGCTCCAATGTTGAATGCTACAACACCTGTAGGTGTAAGAAGTAGGAGAGAAGTTTGACCATTTGGAGCTGAACCATTAAGTGCAGACCTG
Organism: Sequoia sempervirens; assembly: GCA_007258455.2. Lineage (NCBI taxonomy): Eukaryota > Viridiplantae > Streptophyta > Pinopsida > Cupressales > Cupressaceae > Sequoia > Sequoia sempervirens. Next base: position 188,435 of record VDFB02288200.1, on the reverse strand, counting down.
ATTTTTTTGATGAGGTGTGACTTTCTGGTGCCTGTAGTTCCTTGAACAATTATTCTTAGTGGTGGTTGGTAAGTGTTGGAAGATAGGTGTGACAACACTAAATCCAATGTTTTTTGTTGTTCAGATGAAAGGGCGTGCGTGGTGTTTACATTGGGTGGGTGGGGGACTTGAAATGCTTTGCATTTAGACTCTACAAATCTAGTAGCCAAGTTGTGATGTTGTGGATTTATGGAAGGAGTCTCCCAATCATGATTAAGGTCTATTTCACGGTCACCCAACATGTCAATTTTAGCAAGTTGGATTGGATGGCCTGGGTGTACACTTGATAGAACTTTCCATTTAGATTGTTACATTGATGTGGTTGTTCTTCATTGTTAGGAGTGCCTGGTTCTGGGTTGGCAGATGTTTCTGGTGCAATGCATCGCACATGCCATGGATGGTAGCTACATGCCAGCCTCTCCCAGTTAGCAACAATTTCATCTGTGGATGATCCACAGTCGTATACAATGTTACGAATTGGTTTGTAGAGAAGCAATTCACTCCAACAAAATTCATGAAATTGTGGGTCATCCCTTGTAGGAATTCTTGTGAAGCATGGAGACACTTGAACAATAGCGTATTTGGCACGCTCTTTCCATTGGTACTTTTTATGAGTTGCTTTGAAGCTCCATTTTTGTGTGTCCTCAATTAGTTCCAATGTCTCCATAGAAGTAGGATGGGCCAAGTATGCATCAATGTAGTTTGTGTTTGTTGATGTGGATGTGGGTGAGAGTGGAATGCGTTGATAGTATTTTTGGTTTACATTTAAAGAAACGAACATTCTGCTGGATAGATAAAGGGGTAGCTTTAGTAAAAGGTGGCAACTTTCTTGGGCACTTATATCACAGTCAACAACATTTTCAATAAGCATTTTTCTAAAAGCTATAGGTGTTGGCTTGTCAGGATCTAAGTTACTTGAAATACGAGAAAGCATTGCATGATATGTTTCGGATTTGGTTTCTGCTTTTGCTGCATACTTTGCTATATATTTGAGCACTGCATCTATTGAGAGAATAGGTTGGCAATCTATATTTGCTCACCAAATAGAGAGGATTGTGGGGTTGTGAAGGTTCAAATGGTCGTCATTGCAAGCAGGGGTGTGCTTTGGCAGGCCACTCTCAATTGAAAGGGTTGAGGTATCTTGGATGGGCCAAGGGGCTTTGTAGCGGCATTCAAGGGTGGCTCCTTTTTTTTGCAAGCATGTGTTCAAGGTACAACGTGTATGGCGTTGAACACAGTTGACCAGTTCATTGTAGTCATGTGAAGGGTTTGACAACATAATCATTCCTGTGTCCATTAAGCAAGGGTTGTCAAAGGTAGATTGTTGAACCCTATCATTTGAAATTGGATGGTGGTGCGGGTTCCATGTGGAGACATATTTTTCAATGTAGTTGAGTGCATTTTTTATTGATGCATGATTATTCCATTGTAGTTTAGCAATATCAAGTGCTTGTTTGAGCCAAACAAAGCCATGGATATGTGCAGATCCTTGGTGTTGCCATTCATACCTGGAGAGTGGAGATCTTAGTAAGCAATTGGTGTATGGAAAAAAAATTTAAAAGAAGATGTGAAATATGTTTACCTATACCAATAGTTGGTTGTGCAGATAATCTTTTCCAAAACCTCTTCACAAAAAGTAGTGAATCTGTGATGCATGTATATTGTAGAGAGGTGTGGGTTTTGCACTATATTCTGGATCCTCCATCGAGATGTAGTTGTAGGATTTGTTGGTGCAGTAGATGGCATGAAGTTGTGTAGGTTAGGCCATTTAGTATCTGTTGCGCTGAGGGTAAAGAATAGAGTCGGGCAACCAACCTGAATAACCATGTCAGATAGCTCCCCCCTACGATGACTCCAAAAGGGGCATGTGCCATGTATAATTGAACAAAACTGCATAACCTGGTCTGCAAGCTTGTCATCAGGAAGGTCCTTCAATCTTTGTTGTAGGGCAAGTATTGTTGTTGGTAGGCTACATTCCAAGTGTTTTTGAACAAAAACAAAAGTTTTGGATTGGCTTTGATGGCACATAAGAATATTAAGTATGAAGTATCTAAATCATGGGTGTTGACCAAACCTATTATCATGGTATCTCAGAAGGTGGAGAGCATATTCAAGTAACTTGAGCTCTTTCATATTTTGTTGGTTGCATGTAGTTGTGCCCTTTGGAAACAATGTGGGGAATGCCATAACAAATAATCCATCAGTGGTGTATTCATTGATGGGCGTTAAAGAAATCGGTGGCCAATCAACAACAGGAGTTGGGCGTCCTTCCCCTAATTGCAACAAGGCTCGTAATTCTTCCACTTCTGTATGTGCAGGGGGAAGATTGGCCACAAATGATGTTGTTGCTTGCACATTCTCTTCAAATTACTCTTCATCTATATTATCTGTTTCCATAAAACTTACATCAAAGGGATCTGAATTTGAGGTTGTTGCATGTAGAAGGTCTGAGATGTCAGTGGAGGCAATAGGCAAGCATAAGAGAGATGCCTCATCTAACTTTACATCTTTGTAGTAAGGGTCATTACAAATCTTATATTGTAAAGCCTCGTGAACACGTGTTCTGCAAACATAGAAGCTATACTACTGGGAAGGAACATTTTTTTTGTTAACTATGAGTATATCAAGTTCATGTATATGTCAAGGTAAATAAGTTGCAAATACAGTAATATCCTGAGGAAAATAAATAGTGTGGCCACTATATTTTAATTGGCCCCCTCTTACATAAGTAACTTGGAGTACATGGCTAACACATGCTATAAGCATCTCCTCAATTTGAGTAATGCATTGCAAACATGCAGGTTGCTCACCAGGGTCCATGTTGTTCCACTTTGAGAAGCGATTGCCATTTTTTTTTTGAAATGCACCTTGAACAAGCAATACTACCATTGATTTGCCTAGTTTTTATTCCTGGATATCGTTCCATGCATACTTGGCATGTTGAGAAGTTTGATAGGTTGTCCAACTTTGAGCGGAATGAATTTCTAGCAGTGTAATAGTTTGGAGGAAATAGTGGAGGATTTTGGGTTTGGGAGGGGGAGTTGGGTTGTAATATAGAATGCATATGTGATGTGGGTAATTGTAACAAAGAGGGATTAATGGAAAGAGAGGGTGTGGATGTGGAAGCTCCTGCATGGAGGTTGTGACGGTTTGCTCGTCTCCCTCTATTAAAGGAATCATTCTTTGCATGGTACCTTAATCGTTCTAGATGGTTACGATGAGAATGCTTTGCTTGCAAAATTTCTACTTGATTTTCCATGATGGGGATTGTTGGGGAACAAAGCAAAGCAATATTAATATTTAGAAGAATTTATTGGAGATAACTTTGGAGTGTGACATTAACTTCTCACATAGGAAAAAAAGCATTAAAGTTTTAAAAAATATATGGGTGAGTGAGGGTGGTTTTGTTTTAACTTTGTGTTGTTGATCGTAACAGAAGCTGTATTATGTACTAAAAAAAGATATAGGAAATGGTTTTGTAGTAAAAGGGCCTAATAAATGATATATGAATCACAAGTGAATGTCTTGGAAATAGTTTTATACCATGCATTTTGGGTTACGAACAAAGCCATTACAATTCATTTGAGCAAAATATCTACTACATCATAGAAAGGTTGCATTTAAACAAGTTTTTGAGTAGTATTTAATGTTTGGTATCAAACATATAATCCCCAATTGGGTTGCTACAATCTTGAATTAGAGATGGAAAAACTGTTTGATCTCACGAACATAAGGATGTTATAAATTTCAATTTTAATCTTAGTAACCAAATACAAATTTTGACAAGGAAAATTAAAAGCAAAAATTTTACAGATTGTTGAAAAAGAAAAGAATCCATTGAATTTATGAAAACTATATTTCTAACTAATTTGTACAATCTTGAATTAGAGATGGAAATATTGTTTGATCTTCACCAACATAAGGATATTATAATTTTCAGTTTTAATCTTAGTAACCAAATACAAATGTTGACAAGGAAAAATAAAAGCAAAATTTTTACAAATTGTTGAAAAAGAAAAGAATCCATTGAATTTTTGAAAATTGTATTTCTGACTAATCTCTTGTAAAAATTTCTGAAAATTTTCGATAAGCAAAGTTTTGGTACAAGCAAAATGTGTTCATGGTAAATCAATCTAGTGGGCAGCCTATGATCATGAGTTTATAATGCCCATTGAGAGACACATTTGCTAGAGAAACTATAAGTGGATGCTTAGCTATTTTGAAGGAATCAATTCTCCAATGAGACCTTTGTTGCACAAATGAAATCATTTCCTAAATAACCCACCAATTGGTCTCACATACTAATTTTGTTTTAAATCTAAATTTTCAATCACTCATTTGAGATGAGCATCTGGTGTGTGCACATATTAGGACCCGTTACGATTAGTGTGCTTGTGAGATTTGTGTGTTAGCCATGGATGTAGAAATTTGTGAGTTGCAAGCAGTAGGAAGAGGAACTGGGAAGATTCATTATATTACAGCCTTTGCCCAACTAGGAGATTCAATATAAAAGTAGATCATTTTAGAATTACTATTATTATTATCATTTTAACAAGAAAATCTTCATAAAGAAATTTTCATGTAAAAATTTCATGTTATTTGCAATTAATTTGGTTAATGCCTTCCAATCATTTCTAGTGTCACAATGATTTTTGAAGTGTGACAAGCACATTAGTTAGACACCAGTTTCCTATTTTCATTACAAAAAATTTACAAGAAAAACTATAAGTGGGGTAGCCTATGTTCGTGGGTTTATTATGCCCAATCACAGTTATATCTTCTAGCCAAACTATAAGTGGATGCTTAACTGTTTTGAAGGTATCAATTCTTCATTGAGACCATGTTTGCAAAAACAACATCATTTCCTAAATTGATGTCATATATTAAATGAATCTAGTGAATCTAGTTTGAAATGACATGCTAAGAGAAGAAAAATTAATAATATCTTGTTACAGTCTTGGTCGTATATCACCTCATTTAATTTCTTCATGATATAACACACCTACATGGAAGCAAATATCGTGACAAATTACATAGCTAACTTTACCTTTAGAATGATGAAAAATAAGAAATTTAATTTGACTTTTGAGGATTAGAAAGATCTAAGATCACATGATAATATCAAATATTAACATGTCACCATCCATTATGAAACTTACTTAACAAAGATGGAGCATATACTGGAGTCATTTCCAGGCTCGACATATCTCAAATGTTAATTTTAGGTAATTTTCACTTGAGCCTATAGGTAATGTGGTGTAATGACACTTTTCTTTTCATAATGAGGATGCAAGGTGTGTGGGGTTTAACCTTGTGGCAAGTTGAGTTCCATTTTCATTTCTCTGCTCACACTTGTCACTAGTAAAATGGATACAAGTGTTAGGCCTAACAATAAAGGACACCAAATGACCTTCCTAGGCACTATTTTAGAACTAAGATTAAACAAGGTCTTCAAAACCAAATATGGTCTACTCCTATATGTAATGCATTGGATGTTGCGTGAGGAACTCTTGGACTCGAAGCATCAATAGAAAGTGAATATTGACATCTCCTCAATGCTCATGGTAGTCTTGTTGGATTTATGTGAGGAGATTGACACGCTATGAGTGTTAGTGAAGGCACTAGTTAAGAAGCAAATGTTAGGTGGCCTAAATGATGCTTTTTCTATTGCTTCTCTCATCCTCAATTTCCTTGTGGTCAATGGTGCTACCTCGGCTTTTGGTTCTTCAGATGCATTTTGGAAGTTGTTCATCCTCATAGGTAACCTAGCAATGGAGGTCTAAAGGTATTACAAGATTTGAAAAAGGATTAATTTTGTTTGCTTATTGATAGCCCAAATAGGGAGGAGGACTAAGTACTGATAAGAATAGTTTAATTGTTTTTATTTTGTTGGTAAAACCTTATAAATGTATTAGACTGATTTAAAAATTTAATTTTTTTTTTTTTATTATTATAAGGAAAAACCGTATGCATTTAAAGAGGAGTTAGTTGTTTCAACGGAATTCCAGCTTGAGTTGGATGGGAATAAATCAAAATGATGCTTTTTCAATCAATGGTTGAAAGTGAATGAATGGTCGGGGCATCAATGGGAACACCCACAGAGGATGGTGGTGGGTGGAGGAGGCAAGAACGCAAGCAACAACGTCTCAATCTTCCCTTATATCTCATTCAGACATGGAGAGCTTGGGCCCAATTTCTATGGGCGTGGGTCAATGAGGTTTGTGTCAAAAATGCTTGTGGGCAGCTATGTTACTAGAAACGAGAAACAAAAACTGCAATGGCAACAACAACGTGACAAGAAACGGGATTTTTAAAGGTTGCTTATAAGAAACGGATTTTATATACATATATATTTTCAATCATATTATTATAAGTTTTTGTCCCACATACATAAAAATGCATGCAAATTAAAAGTTTGTCAAATATAAATTATAATAAAATATAAACCAAGAATCACTTTAAAAAAAATATTATATCACTTTTAAAATATTTCATTAAAACAACAAATAAACTATATCTATAAAACATACTTATAATTAGAAAAAAAAAACACAGAATTATAATTTTTTATATATTTTATCTTTAATTATAATTTATAATAAAGATTAAAATAATTAAAAGTCAATTATAAATTGAACCTCTATTTACACCACTGGGGTAGCATGCATAAAAAATGGACATTAATTCTGTTGTTTCAAAGACCTCTATTTACACCATTCCAGCCTCTATTAATGCCCCTTCCCTTACTCTCTCGAAAAAAGCCAGATTTTTGTTCAGACTTCAATGTAACACAGCCAGTTCTCATGCAACACATCATTCAATTTTTAAGGCTTCGAAACTGCATAATTTTTTTTCAGTTTAACAGAAAATTCGAGAACTCCCTGCAACGACGAGAAACAAAAAAATAGCCTAGAAACAGCTGTAGGAAATGAAAATGGTGTTTCACCTGTCAGAACGCGAAAGGGAGCCCTGTCATCACGTTTTTGGTAACATAGGTGGGTAGAGGGCAACCAAGCAGTACCAGAGAGAAATACATGGGGAAGGGGAAGGGGAAGAATGGAAGTAGTTTTCGAGGAGCTGCTAGAGGGGAAGAAAGGAGGAGTGGGATTGGGGGTATTTGGTGAGAGAGATGGGGAACAAAGGGGATTGCGGTAAGGGCGTGCAGTGTTACGAGATCGCAACAGGTGTTTGAGTGGGTGAGGGTGCAGGGATACGATACTACCGTATGTGCCTTCTCTGATGGTAATGGTTGGATATTACAAAAAACTATATATAACATTCAATGGGCTCACATAGAATTAAAATGGCACTGTTCTTGCACAGAGTTTGCGTAATAGAGACAAACCAAAGAAAGAATTGCAGAGAAATCAAATAGGGCAAATGACTTACCTCTAGATTCTGCAAAGCTTGGAGATGATTGAAATGTCTGTAGCCATTCAGTTTCTGTCTACTTTTTACTATCTTCAGGCCATCTGCTTTTATGCTCTTTCTTTCACACACCCTGGAGGAGTGGAGAGATCACTTACATTGATATTGAATTGCAACGCACAGGGACAGGGTACACCAACTCCCAGCCACATTAAATGCGTGAAACATTAAATGCGCGAAGTAGACAACGTAAAAAATGAGAAGAAGTAATGAACGGAAAAGATCTAATAAAGATGGTCTTGCATCTGATTTTGAGCGTCGATAGAGAAAAGTGAATCGGCAAACTTCATTGAGGGAATGCCTTTGGCGTAATAAATAAAACTCTGCTTTTCACCCATTTCTATGCAACTATTCCCCCCTATTCATGATTTAACTGCCCTAAACCACATCAAGCAAGGGCTGCTCTATTCGTGTGATCTCACGAATTAACATGCTCAAGTAATATGTCAACAAAGAAAACTGCAACCATATAAAAACAAACATATACCCTCAAAATGGGTTTCTATCCTAAAATTTGTAGTTTGAATCACAATTACTAATGTGTTTTTTTAGGTGGAATTACGATACTATTTGGCACATGTCCTTCGGTCAAACATCTATGTTATGGTTGGAGATAGAATGTTCTAATATTCCATGATCCATAAATATAATGAGATTTAAACATTTTACAGTTCAAAAATATAATCATGCAACTCACAAAATGGAATCCATTCATGTTCCACTATTAATCCTAAGTTTCAAAGGTCTTATTTGTGATGTAATTATATTGAAATAAAATGGTTAGATGGACACAAAATATTGTCATTTTCATTTTATGCTTAGAAAATATTTTAAAAGTATGTGCTAAAGGTAAACTTTAATTCAAGTTGTAAGAAATGCAAGTAATTTTTAGAATTTAGCAATAGGGAAAATTTTAGTGGAAAAGTATTAAAAATTAAAAAATAAGGTGCTAGAACAATTCAAAGGACACTTGAACGTATTTACCATTATATATGCTTTGAGAAATTTAAAACAAACATAAAATTATAGAAACATGGATATAAAATTGATCACAAATTAAAATCTAAAAAGATTATAGGTATGCAACAAAGAGTTTCATAGTTGGAGATGAAAATAGGATAATTTCCAAATCAAATGATTAAAGAAGTGTTAAGGTTTTACTATAATCCATATTAACTTAAAGGTGACAAAATTAAAATGCCTTTATGAATTGCAATCGAGGATAACAATCTATAATACATAAAAGTTGTATTTATATGTTTAAGAAAAAAAAATTGTCTAACAAGCATATGTATGAAAGAGAATGAGTTCAATTTTTTTTGAAAGTATGCATTTAACAAAAATAATAGAGTTTGGGGAATTTTTTCATTGTATTAGAGAAAGTAAGAGATATTTTTAAATTAATTATATTGAAAAATATCTTTTCTTTTTCTATTTTCAAATTTGTTATTAACATTCAATGACTTAAAACCATTTATCCATAGAGAACTAGAAGATACAATCATAAAAATTATTTGAATATTAAATGCATTTAACATTTGCATAAAAATTTAATTTAAGATACTTTACACGTAAACTAATTTACCTAAAGGTTTGAATGATAGAAATATTTAAATTATATTCATAGCTATAAAATACATATTCTTTAAGTAAAAACTATCGAACCAAGTGGAAGCACTAGATATCTGAGTTACAAATCTAAATTCGAAAGAATTAGAATTTTATACTTCATGGAAAAAAAGTTATGCATTATACGATGAGCATCACTTTTTAAAAATGTTGTTTTTTGAAAAAAAAAACTAGTTTTTGAGGGAGATGGAAAAAGAAGTGAAATATGATTCCAAAACTTTTAAAAATATATATATCTAGAATCTACAGACAAAATGTTACAAAACTTTAGTTTGTATCATCTTCAAATTCCTCACGGTTCAGCCGCTATAAGTGCCTGAAAGTGAAGATTTAGTTAAAAAAATATATTTTAGTGTCTAGTTTAGCCAAAAATTGTAAACCAATATTGTGGGATCACCCTTGAATATATTCATAAAATTGTGCATCATATTATTAGCTATTTGGGGTATGTTCAGGTTGCCACTACTAATGGTTACTGTGTTTTTGGTTAGTTTGTTTTCTATTCGGGCTGCCAAAAGAGAAACATGCTCATCATTAGAAGAGATCGAAAGGATTCTAAGCCCTTTTCTTATGCTTGAATGATCATTCCCACTTTGTGTACAAAGGCCCAATTCTAACCACACAATGCGCATGATCTACAACTTCTTTGGCTTCAATGCAATGATGTTAGTGATGATATTTTTTATCTTTTTGCTTGCAGGTTATGTACAAATAGTAGTAAAGATAGTATTAAACTAGAATAGAATGGAATGTTCATAATATTCACGAGGCTAAATGCATCCTATATGATCTAGTGATTTAGTTTTCTATAGTTATGTCAGAAATTAATAGTATGTTTCATGATGATTTCAATGTGGATCATTAAGAAACTTCCTGCTATATGGTTTTTAACACCTTGCACTTATTGAACCAATTTTTTCGATGACTACAAATTTGATCATCTGGTATAAATTATCAATATATATATAATTGATTATTAGTCTAATTCATTGCATGCACTTAAGCTAAACTTAGGAGTTTTTTTTTGTTAACTAGAGTAAACTTTTATTAGATCATTATGTCTTATCACATAAGATGGCGATACTTTTCATGATGTAATACCCTTATCATTTAGGGTTTCTCTTATAAAGAACTCACCATCATTGTATTATCTATTGATCTCCATGAAGATTCTTGAGGTTGATTTTGTAAGTTTTTCTTGTTGAAGATATTACATATTATCGTTTACAATTCTCAAGTGCATAGAAGGTGTTATTATTTTTTTTTTTTATCTTGTGTCTCATGTTTATTCACAATTCTAACAATCCAAAAAATTATGGCTTGTCTTTCAAATGGAGATCAATAATAGCGGTATGCAAAAAAATGCCTTAAGAAAGTTAATAGCATAACCTAAAGCACTAACCTTTGCAATAATAGTAGAGGAAATGAGATCAATAATAAATCCAACACTAAACTCAATCACAACATAATCAACCTCTACAAATATTCCCAAACCATGTTTACCCCATCACAAATGGGAAAACAAAAGCTAGGTGTATCCTCTGAGGATATCATAGGAGAGGTGAGGGAGATGCCAGAGAATGGGAGCACCATTGCTAATTGTAGAAATATATAAATATCATTGTTAATATATATCTTAACTATTAAATGGATAAATAAGAAAAAATACACTTTATTTTTAATTGAGAGGTTGTTTTTATTTTTAATCAGTTTAAATAAATTAATGAAAATAAACTATTTACTTTGTATTTTATATTAATAAAAGAAATAATAGAATACATGCAAACAATTATAATAAAATAGTTAAATCAATGGATGTATCATTAATCATAAAAATACTATTAAATAATGTAAATTTGATATAAAACACTTTTAAAACTTCATAAATTCTAAATATGTTGATTATTTAAGTAAATTTAAGTTCACTTTCAATAATGAATATGATGTCTTTTAAAAATATGGATATATAAATTTGTATGCATATTTTTTTAAGATATTAAATTAAGAAAAATATAACTTTCTTGAATTATAAAATCTTGTTATTTTGTACTCTATAAAAATAATTAAAAAATATATTATATGTAACCATTAATCAATATAATTATTAATATGAATTTGAAAATTCTCAACCATGCACTTGTGTAATTATCTAATTCTTATTTGTAAAAAGATTAGACTTATTAATGTGGCTTTGAAAATTATAATCTACCTAAAAAAAATCGAAGGGTTGTTAAATATCTAAATCGATAATTTTAAAAAAAATTTCAAAAACTCATTGTTAAAAATCTATATTGATAATTAAAATTTATTTTTTGGAGAAGGGTTGTCAATCTAAATTGATAAATTGAAAATGATTTTTCAAAGAAGGGTTGTTATAAATTTAAATCAATCATTATCAATCTTTTCTCATTTATTAAAATCTTTTGACACTCAAGACTAACATGTTGTTTTTATCCTAATATATAATTACATTACATAATTCCTTAACAAACATAAAATTAAGTAAAAATTGTCAAGAATATGCAAATTTCTCCATTGCAACTATATAAAAATCAATGTGAAAACATGAAAGTATGAGAACAAGAGAATGGGAAAGTTCAAACCAAACATAATTTACTAGTGGAATTGATTACTAAAACCATATTATTTCTTCCACAAGTGAAGGGCAATAGATGACATTTCTTATTCTATTATCAAACCTTTGAAAATGAGTGTAGTTTCCCAAAAGAAATACACCAAAAAAAAATCACATAAAAACATGATTAAGTGGGGTAGAATTAATGTGTAAAATATTTATAAATTAAATGTCATAAAATTATGATTATCTAAAATTTATACTTATTTCAAAGAGACTAAAAATTCTCTCTATAAACTTTGAAAATCATATCTCTGGATATTTTCTACATAGAAATTATGACTTTAAGAGTTTCCCTACATTTTCCGGAATCCCCACACTCAAGACTTTGACTTTGCCATTATAAATTATATAGATGGAAGTGACACGTCAATGACTAAATAACCCAAAAAGCATGCATATGTTTATGCACTCCCAAAATATTTACGTCACGCCCACTACTTAAAAATCATTAGGTCAAAATTTTCCACACGTTCCATACACTGGAAAAATAATAAGTGCGCATGAACAAGACTTTGACGATTATCATTTAGGTCTACATCCTCCACACGCTCAGCACCTCGAAATTTATAACCTCAGCACGTCGAAAATTATAACTGCACGTCTTCCACACCCTCAAAAACTTTGGAAATTGTACGGAAGCAACTTAAGAAAATTAAAATGCCTTGAATTGCAACTGAGGATAACAATCTATAATACATAAAAGTTATATTTATATTTATATGTTTAAGAAAAAAACATTGTCTAACAAGCATATGTATGAAAGAGAATGAGTTCAAATTTTTTTTTGAAGGTATGCATTTAACAAAAAAAAATATAGAATTTGGGGAATTTTTTCATTGTATTAGAAAAAGTAAGAGATATTTTTAAATTAATTATATTGAAAAATATCTTTTCTTTTTCTATTTTCAAATTCGCTATTAACATTTAATGACTTAAAACCATTATCCATGGAGAATTAGAAGCTACAAACGTAAAAATTATTTGAATTTTAAATGCATTTTACATTTGCATAAAAATTTAAGTTAACATACTTTATGTGTAAACTAATTTACCTAAAGGTTTGGAATGATAGAAATATCTAAATTATATTCATATCTATAAAATACATATTCTTTAATGAAATATTGTATTATGCAAAAATAAATGCTCAATTTTCACTAAAATAAATTTTTAAATTTAATTACAAGAGATTTAATTAGCACTCCTTTAACAAACTTGAAATATAGCTTTTGCATTCTATTTAATCCTATACTACATAAATTTAGTGTTAATTAAGTATATTCTAACACATACAATTGCAAAGAAAACAATGAATGCAAGAGAAATTGATCTCTATTTTCTCTTCATATAAGGCTTTGTGGATAAAATTCCATGAATAAAATGGAATATTGATGATACAAAGTTAGAATGACCACAAAGAAATAAAATATGTGAGATAATTTAAGAGATTTAATGAACTTGAGTGGACAAGTAAGCTTCTTTAACATCAAAGAAAAATAAACTTCCTTATCATTCTTACACATATTGGAAGAAAACACCAATTTGTGCTTCTTGTATCTAAGATAAAATGAATATAAAAAATGGCCATATAAATCATTCTCAAAAGAAAAGGGCCTTCACTTTATTGGCATCTACTTTGAAATTACCCATTTTTAACTTTTATATTACTTTGGTGCCCTTTATGTTTAAAACAAATTTGATAAATTATAATAAGGATTTTGTGTTGCGCTTGTAGCACCATACCCTATTAATTCCACCAATGAAATCTCACGATTCCATCTTCCTACTTATTACATATTTTGTATGCTTAAATTAAAATATAGTATTATATGGTATAGGAACATGTCCCTAACACATATCTCATATCATTTTATCCTTTATTAAATACCACATAGTTTATTCTATTGGATTATCATTCTTTTGGTTATGTATAGTATTGGGTCAACATCTTCTCTACTTTTAGGTGCCCTTCTTGAGACCTCAATAACAAGATGCAACCACACAATTTATTGCATGCACTTTTTACCTTATGTATGGTACCAAAAAGACCTTATTGGCATATGTGGGGTTGGATTTACTCTTATATTTTGTGATTTAACTCTATGATTGCTTCTTATACATATAGTGCTAGAAGCTTGAGGAGATTGTCAATGATATGGTTGTTGACAACATGAGCATGAGCTTATACAATGTTGTCATTGATGTCAATATTGTGATTTGATATCTACATTGAGGTGCAATTGGTTGGTGAAGCATGAGTGAGCATGGAGACGGTAACCCAATATGAAGATGTAGATTTTTTGCTCTTTGGTCTGCATTGGTTCTCCTTGAGGTATTTTTTCTGTGGTTCTAAGGAAATTTTGGTGTGTTTTTTAGGACTTTAAATCCAAAGTTTCATGTATTTATGTTGTCTAATGGAAAATTTATGGTTGGCAATATATTAGGTTTGCTAATGATAGTATAATCAATGCAGAGTACCTATTTGGAATGGGTTACAATTCATCATGAAATAATATTTTGTTATGTGGAATTGAGGAAGTGTTACTAGGTGTCAAATGAGTGTGTAGTTTAAGTGGTGTGTGTTTTGGAGGTTTGCATGTTAGTTTGTGGATAATCAATTGGCCTATTTTAGTATTATCTCACTAGTGCCGACCTAATATGTTTGGGGTTGTGCAGAGTTCAAGGAAGTATTTATTAGTTATGTGGGAGCTATTATAGGTCCATACCAGCCTATTTGATGTGTTACAAGTTTTGAATCAAGGCGTGAAGTGTGTATGTTTGATATTGAGCTAACAAGTTATTATTTTGCATGATACATCTAATTAGGCTAACCTAATTGATGTTGTAGGTGTTTGTGAATGTAATGGGTATAAATGTAAGATAATTTTTGGTTTTGTATGGATGTGATGAGATGTGAGAAGCACTACAAAAAATGTATGATCTACGAATTCCTAAGCAAAGCATGCTAATGTGATGTGAATGCAGAGCAGAGCAGAATCTTAGAGTAGAGTAATATGAAGTGTGTTGGTTTGGTATTTTAATCTCTAGTGGAACTGTATTTCATGCATATTGTAAATGCATTAGTCTATTCAAATATTTGTAGTGAGCCACCCCTCTCTTCTATTTTCTCTTATTCTATAGATAGTGATTCCACCTAGTAGTGAAACATTATATATTTTTTTATGGCCAAATATAATATATTGTGAGCTAATCCTCATTGTGGGTTTTTTCTTTTTGGGTTTTCCATGTAAAAATATAGTGTTTGTGTTATGTGCTTTGATGATTGATTTCATGGTTTCTTTTCTTACTAAAATTTGAATATGATTCTTGAAATGAATGTTTAAATGGATAAGTGGTTTAGAGAATACTAATTCACCCCTCTTAGTATTTTGGGTATTCAACAATTGGTATCAAAGCTTGGTTCTTTCATTTGGCTGGATTGTTGAGGTAGATCTTGGAGTTGAACATGTGGCTACAAGGAAGTATCCTATTCATCGTGAAGAAATATTCCAGAAGGATTTACTAAAGAAGACTGCTTTGTTGATATGGAAGGAGAAATCAAATATGCCTTGGACGATTTGGATAAAATGAAATCTGAGAATAGAGTCCTAAAATGGATCTTAGTGATGCAAATGAATGTATTATGATATTGAAAGAAAAAATGAAGAAATCTATAGATAGGATCAAAGAGTTCAAGCAATCAAATGAGATCATTCCCATCCTGAAATTGCAAATTGAAGAAAGTAAAAGAGTTGAAGTATACTTAGGTCCTAGGGAATCTTTATAGAAGGTTATTAGTTGTTATTATCTATCTTATCTTTTGAAATTTCATGATTGTGTCCTAAGTTAGTTAATGTCAATGTTTATATTTAATGCTTGCTATCCACATGTTGACCTAAGCCTACTTAGGCATGGCATTTATTGTGCAGGTTAAATATCTTATGATATTTTTCCTTGATAGATATTTTCCTCATACTGAGATATTTCTCATACTTGGATATTTCTCCTCATGCTTGGATATTTCTCCTTTATAAGGAGACCCTTGACTATCTAATAAAAGTGGAGTTTTGCATCATTTGTGCTTGTTTTCTATCTTTGTGATATGTAAGTTCTTTCATGGTATTAGAGCCATTCAAGGATGTTTTCAGGCCATTGACGAATGCATCTTGCCTACTCCCATTCTTAATCTACTCCGGTTGAAACCCTCTATTGGTGCATTTTTTAGACGTCTAAATCTTTGCTAAATACTCATCAAACTAAGGTGTTTTTTTGTTGGAGAGAGGTGCTCTTAAAGGAAGATTGGGAGTGCTATTCCTTGAGATGCTTTTGTCTATTGTAGATGTCTAATCCTCTATTTTTTTTCCCCCTCTGTTTCTACATTTTCTAAATTCCAAAAAACACTGCTAAAAGCATTTGAAACCTTCAAGAGACACAATTTTGTATGAGCAACAGATGTCTCTACTGTGAGGTGCACAAATATCAAGAAATTAAGGGCAAAGACTGGCGTAATAGCCAGTCAACTCTAGCATGCACAAGAGGAGGTGACCACACACAACAGGAATGATGAATTTGTGGCTTGGCGTGGGTGTGATATTTTATGACCAGAGCAATGATTGATCTAGGTGAAACCTCTCATAGATTTGTAGCCGAGTCTACTATGACAAACACATTCTCCAACTCTCTACAAAGGGAGCCCACAATTTGGAATTGGAGGGCTATGATTGGAAAATTGAAATCTTGCAGAAGAGCAGTAGCATTTTGAGTTGAAGTTCATCCTCCTCAAGGGGGCACTAGAGGGCACTTTCAACAAAAACTTCCCATAGTTCAAGAAAGAGAGCGTAGGAAGGGTTGGAGGGGTCATTGATGTAAGAGAAGGGCACACCATTCTTACCTCTTAGATCAACACTTGAGCTTGAGGCTTGAAACTGCTAGATAGTAGCGGGGCATTTTTTGAAGGTCACCATAAGAGGTTGGGCTTGATTTGAAATTAGAAGTCTCCATTATCAGAGCTGTCTACACTTGATCTCCAAGGCTCTTGTGTGATTTGTTTGTTGGGAGCTACGATTCTGTTCTGGAGGCACACTTTTAACCAAAGGAGGCTCAAATTTCTATTTGAAGTCGTACCTGTGGAAAAGGAATGCCAAACTATGTGTAGAGGAAGGCAAGTGAAGTGTTATGAAAGTCAAATGTTATCATCAAGGAGGATGCTCCAAAACCCCTAAATATCTCTCTGAAGTACTTTGTCTCAAAGACATGTTTTGTAGGGGAAATAATCTACCAAGAGGCCACACATGCCACCACCTATAGCTTCAACTTCAGATTGAAGGTGGCGTTAGGTGTAGATCTGGTTGTATTTGCTAGAAGAGGGTAAAGCAGAAGAGGTGATTTAGCTGTGGGAAGAGAAGGTGAAATCTTGGGACAGACCATTGGTGGTGACAAACCACCTACTCCTTTGGCTTGGGAATGTCATCATCCCTGAGGTCGGCCATAACCCACGTCCCCTTGTCATCCTTTACCATCACTCTTCCCACCCACCACGACCTAGAAAAGAAGCACTCCATAAATTCACACAACTTATTCTGCCAGATTTGTTTGCTAGCTCAATTTTGTAAAGGGAAAAATTAAAACATGTTTTTATTTTTGCATGTAGGAGATGAATTTTTGTAACTAGGGTAAACTTGATATGCTCATTACTTTTTCTAGGCAACTCAAAATTAAGTTTCATTTTTTGTAAAAGTGCATATTTTTTCACTGCTAATCCAACGGTTACACTCACACACTATCATTATGAAGTGCCAATTTGTGTTATTTTTTGGGCTTAGTTATAAAAAACTCCTATAAAATTCCAAATTAAGGGGGGAAAAGAGATAATCATAGGGAGTTGTTGACACATTTATAATCATGGGATATGAAACTCATTCTTTTGTAATCAAGCTAAATAAGGGAAACTATAAGTCTTGTTGTGAAGGAATCCTAAAACATCTTAGGTATCACAATCTTCTGGCCCATTTTTATGGACTTATCCTTGAACCTGCTAATCAATTTCAAAAGGATAAATGGGTCAATAAAAATGATCATATTGTTGGATTAATCAGCTTACATATACCACATGACACTTTGATTGTCATTATGGATATTGTGGGTCCACATGTTTTATGGATAAAACTTTGGTAGATGTATGGAGACTCAAATGTTTCTCCATTCCCACATGATCTTGCAATGATAAAAAATGATATCCCACATCATGAAGAATGTCATGTTGACATAGTGGAAGTCTTCATTCCACCTCCTACTATTGTTTTATTAGTTTTCACAGTTGCTTCTTTGAAAGCTTCAAGTACTTCTTTGTAGTTGGATCACATTATTCTTCCTAACATTGTTGATTGGGACACAATCCTACTTTAAATTTTTTTTCTATTTGTAGAGTCTCGCATTGATGAATTGGAAGCACACATTGAGGACATCAGTCTTCTATTTGATGATAGTTTCGATGAAGCTGCATCACCATTTATCTCTTTGGATATTCATGCTCTACATCTATCTTCACATGGTTCTGGATTTTCATCATCTTCATCTATTAGACATGGACCTGATTTTATTATGACATTCTTCAGCATCGACATGGGAACACATGAGCACACTTTGAAGACATCATGGGAACCTTCATCATCATTCTTGGATGAGCTTCAACTCTATTCAAGATCATATGTATACATCTTCTCACATGGGAAGATATCCTGCATCTTTAGTTGGTTTCATTTCTTCCCAAGGGAAGGAACATTGTGAGACATTCTTGGATCTACGTCTGCATCCTTTGTCAACTATCCAACCTTAATGTAGCAGGACATGTAATATGGGGGGGTCTCATAGACCTATTATTTTCTCTCTTATGGAGGAAATCTTATATTGTACTTAATGAAAGAAGTAGTACTTCATGTGTATAATTTTTGTGCATATTTTCTCTCTTTTGGCTAGTAGTTTTTTCCCACAATGTTTTCTAATTTTCTCCACTTCACGAGAGATTACTTTGTACATGGGTACCTAACATGGCTAGTAGTCGGGACCCATTTTATCCATTCCCACCTAAGTTATGCTTAAGGGGGGGTGCCAGTGTTTATATTTAATGCTTGTTATCCACATGTTGACCTAAGTCTACTTAGGCATGTCATTTATTGTGCAGGTTAAATATCTCTTGATATTTTTCCTTGCTAGATATTTTCCTCATACTGAGATATTTCTCATACTTGGATATTTCTCCTCATGCTTGGATATTTCTCCTTTATAAGGAGACCATTGACTATCTAATAAAAGTGGAGTTTTGCATCATCTATGCTTGTTTTCTATCTTTGTGATCTGTAGGTTTTTTTAGTTAATATTAGTTATTGCATGACATAGGATTAAGACACTTTTCATTATCTTGTCCAATTCTATGTATCACCTTGGCTATGTAACCAAATGGTCTCATGTGTAAATCAACAATCATTTTCATCATTTGATATAATAGCTCATTATTTTCTCATAGATGGCCTCTCTTGTTCTTTCATGAAGTTCCTAGATCTTTGGTAGCTATAATCTTTAACCAAATATTGCATGGTGTAGAGCATTATATACCAACTCTTACAAAGAGTTAGCCTACTATGAATCAAAATTAAAAGACATAAAATATTCAAAAAGATACTCACTCATCTATGTGCACATATATTTTTATGATGTCATTACTTGCCTAGGCTATTATTTTATTCAATGATCCGTTCCTTCTTAATTTTTAGGTATGAGGTTAGAATTAGGTAATAATGTCATCTATATGGATAAGAAAAATGCATTTCCAACAAAACAAAAATAAAAGTCAACTCAAAATAAATAAAAATCATTTGCATGAAGACATAAAAGAAAAATCAAGAGCAAAGAAAATAAAATCAATGTATTCATCTTTATTCTAGTACATTACATTCCCTAAGTTATCTCACACAATTACTTTATGTGGGATCATTTCTCTTGACGATTCTTCCACTTCCTCATGATCTTTTGTATTAGCTCTTTAGGTTTAGCTTGTGAGTTGAGGATGACTCTTTTCCCTTTTCTTATATCTAACATGGACTTAGAAAGGATTTTCCTATTTATTAATATCCCTCTATCCCCTCATCTCGATATCCCCTAATCACTTTATTTCATTATTTTTTGAAATCTAAGACTATGCATTAACTTGTCCCTTAAATTATGTATGAAAAATCCTCATACATTCATTTAAATCTTGTATTTCTTATTTCTATTATATTTTTTCCCTTGCATTCCTATTACACTTATTGATCACACCCCTTATATACATATAGCATATGATGGATTATAGTTAGAAAAACTCTTTTACAATATTGGGTTCTTAGGGTACAATCTTGTGATCTACATGATTTTTAATTTTTTGTTACTTAAGTAGGTATCATTAATATTATATTTATTATTAAATAATTTAATTAAAATTAATTTATCATGAAATATGAATAAATTGACATGTAAATGACTCAAATTTAAGGCTCGGGTGTGTAATTAAACATGACATATTATATAAATTAATTTAAATTCGACATAAAATCATGCATTGAATTTTTTTTAATAGATTGATTGTTTAAATAAAATTCAACACTATCAATAAAAAATATAATAAAAAATATGATGACTTCTTTAAATAGAAAACTTAGAAACTGTAGATATATTTTTTAAAGACTATTAAATTAATAGAAATGTTTCTTTTTTTAATTATAGAGTCTCATATGTATTCATTAAATACTAAAAAAATAATATTTCCTTAAACATAGGGAATTATTAAGAAAAATAGTTTTCCCTAAATAATAAGAACTATTAAAAATATTAGTTATCTAAAAAATATTGAAAATTGTTAAGAACATTTAATTTTCCTAAAACACAATGAATTGTAAGAAATATTAATCCTTTCTAAAATATAGGGAATTGTTAAGAAAGATTACTCTATTGGTGTAATTAATATTTAATTACACTTGCATAACTTTACTTAGGTAATATTTTAATTCCTAGGTTTATTATTCTCATCCTTATCTTGTTGAGCTATCTTGTTGCTCAAGATAAGATTAGGGTTATGTATAATTTTCTTTTATAAAGAAAATAATCTCATGTAACTATGAATTCTTGAATAATATTTTGCACATATTTTTGCAAAGCTCTTGCTTTTTCAGTTTTTCTCTTCTCTGGAAGGATTTTTTGGTTTGCATTTTTTATCTTGGTTTTTAACATGGTATCAGGGCGTTAATTTGCAACCCCTTCTCAGATTCTTGAGAAAATCATTATAGATTTCGTTCGGGATTCCTTGAGGGTATCATGCCTTGAGTTCATTTATGAGGCGTTTTGGATCAGATTGGGCTTCACCATTGGATTCAGAGCACTGGAAAAAGTCAGGATTGGCTAAATTGTTTTGCAGATTTTGGCCATCATTTTCTAGATCCATGAGGGTTTCAAGATGGGATATTTTTTTCAAGCTTTGGAGGTAGCCAATTTTTTGGAGCAGTTTGAGCATAAACGTAGGTCACATTGTGTTCACAATGGCCAAAAACCCTAAGATCACCTTTCATTTCGTTGATTTTGGAGAAAGTTGTTTCTGAGGTAAAAAAAATTGCTAGGGAGGTCGTACAACCTCCCCAACATGCACTCTGAGGCACGAAAAAAATTCCTTTTAAAAAAAGGTGTTTTTTGCACTCCCAGGGGTGTAACTTTTGTGTCTGAGCTTTGTTTTGCACAAACACATAGGTGTTGGAAAGTTGGTTCAGTGCTCTACATAATGATTAGACTTATTTTCCCAGATTCTACCCCAGGTATATTTTATTCAGTGTTTTTCACCTCGATATGCGAGCCTTGGGGTCGTACAGCCTTGGGGCAAAAAGTTTTTGCCTTCTGGTGCAACTATGTCCAAATTGGACAAATTTTATATGAAAATAGGGGTTTTTGGGTGCTGCAGACTTAATGGTGAGGTCCATTTTGTCCAAAAATTCCCAAAAATTTAGGTGACCCCCAGATCCACAAAAAAATAGCCTGACTTGAAACCCTTGCACAGACCCTGGGTGAAGATCACGTACATGCAAATAACCTATCACAGAAAAAAGACATTCGAGACAAAAAAGCAAGGGTGCTCTGAAAGCTAAAAATGTATTAATCAAAGAGAGATAAAATACACTAATCAATCCTTATAAAAGGAGATTGTGCAACCCTAAAGAAACCCTAATAGGTAGACATTTAATAATTAATATAATCATTAAATGTCACAATATGCAAACTAAAGTGAAATCTTAAGAGAGGAATAAAGGTAACTTAATTAACATAATTAAGTTAAAACCTTTAATCTAACACCCCCCCTTAAGATAAGCAAGAGTGTAGCTACAAACATGTGCAAGAAAGAAAAGGTAACTACAATGCATGAAAGAAAGTAAGGGTCCCGACAACTAGGCCTGATCAGGTACCCAAATACAACCAAATCTCTATAAAGTGGAGAAAGGGAGAAAACCTCATGGGAACAAAACTCCCCCCAAAAAGAGAGGAAAGAAAAGAATGAAATGCACTAATGAAAGAAGGATAGGAGGTGGATTACATGATACCTCCCATAGAAAACTTCTATCATATAATTACATATACAATGGTCTCCATAGGAGAGATATAAAGAGACAAGAAGGCCCCCCACAATGAAGAAACTCTTGTCCCAATGGTAGAGGCCTGATGTAGAATCCAGAAAGAGATCCTGAAGCAAAAAATAATATTCCTCCCCTTGGGAAGAAATGGATCCAAAGGACGATGTTGAAGAAACCCTATAAAGAGTGATGAACCAATCTGTCTCAAGATGTGTGCCATGATAGGATGCTAAAGAATCTCTCTACCTGAACTAAAACAAATGATGCCAAATCCAAAATGATGTGGAGAATCTTGAAATGCAACCTCTAAATGCATAGATAACGGTGGGCATACAGCGATAACCTAACTTTCAAGGTAGAGGAGATGAATGTCCTCAAAATAATCCTCAAGATCTACAGTGTGAAACTCAAGAAACAAGAATGTGTTTGCAAGATAAGAATCCCATGATGGAGCAGATAATGAATGACCAAGATGGTCATGATGCTGAACTGAATCCATAGGGGCCAATGTGGCGATACTAATGTCATCAGGAACAACGAATGGCACATGTATAATCTCATTCTAAAGAGTAGCAACTGTGAGACAAGCCTCTGATCCATCAGAACATGTAAGGGTGTCTAAATACTCGAGCTCCTCTAAAGTATCATGATCAAAGGGTGTATTATCTCTCCAAGCAATGGGTAAGAGATAATCTGAAGTAGGATCCTCTGGGAATGGAGAGATATTGTGGTCTCCACAAATCTCCCAAAGACGTGTCCAAAGTGGCTGGGAACAATCAATGTCTGATATACCCCACACAATGTCATCATCAACACTAGACAATATAAGTCCTACTATGTGATCTCTAATTATATCCCAAGCTAGTTTTCACTTTGAAGTGGCTAGTTCAGGTATGAGATCATACAAATAAGGAAAAATATTAAACCACCTACAATGTGTAAGTATGCCCTTTGCCCATGACTCATAATTACCCCATTCCAAAATTACAATTGAAGGGTGAGTAGAAAAACCCATGATAACTCTTCAAATTAAAAAATCTAAGAAAACTAGCTGTACAACATGTATATCAAATGAAATAGAGCCTACTGACACAAACAAGAGGTTCCCAAGTGCGAAAATGTCCAAGTAATTAAGCAAACTGTGAAAACACAAAATGCTGAATAAAAATATACTTGGGGTAGAATCTGGGAAAATAAGTCTGATCATTGTGTAGAGCACTGAACCAGCTTTCTGACGCCTATTCATTTGTACAAAACGAAGTTCGGACACAAAAGTTACGCCCCCAGGAGTGCAAAAAATAGGTTTTGACTTTGACTAGCAAAAAAATGTAGCAAAACAAAAAAATTAAGAAAAAAAAGTGTTTATTGGGAACTATGCTAGCTCTCCTAGTTCAGAAGGCTCCCCTCACCCGGCAGCCACCGGCGCGCCACCACCACCAGCCTTCACTGCCTATCTGCCATCGACTACTGTGCAGCCCCCGCTGGGCCTCTCTATAGCTCCGCCCCAGTCACATGGAGGATCGGGGGCACAACACCCAGCCCCCATAGGCTCTTTGCTGCTAGTTGTGGTCATATGGGGGACCGGGTGCTATGCGCCCAGCCCCCGGCCCCTCCAGCTCTCAACCCGCGGTCCTATGTAGGACCAAGGGCTCCGTTGAAGCCCCAGCCTACCAACCCCTGGTCGCGCATAAAACTAGGGGCAAAAAGTTTTTATAGCCCCCTGGGGGCCTTGTAGGCCTTATTGGCCTTTCTAGAGCAATTTTCATGAAAATGAGCATAAATTTTGCCCACGATGTCAAAATCATGCAAACGAGATACCGTTGGAAAGCTGGTTTTGGGCACTATCCTGTGGTATAGTTTATTTTTTAGTATTTTTCTATTTAGCTATATTTATTTCTGTTTGAATTCAGATATTCATTTATTGCTTCCAAGGTCATAACTTTTTGCCATGATCTCCATTTTTCGTCTTCTTTGTGGCGTTGGTATTGAGGAGCTCTATTTTTCTGTCTATGCACTTTTTTCTGTATTTGTCCCAAGTTGATCATTATTCCAAATTTGTCCCGATGGGTGTTTTGGAGATTACTTGGATGTTTTTGTAGTTGGAAAGGTGAAACTTGAATATTTGTACTTCATTTTAGTATCACATCATTTTATTATCTATTTATGCATATTCAACATTATCTCATTTTACAATCATTGGGTTATTGTAATAAATGAACTGAGATAAAGTTCCATTAGGGGGGTTTCTTGCATAATAATCTAATTAGAGTGTGCATGCACTTTGATCTCCAACTTGTTTTGATGGAAACTCGCATGAGTTATCTGATTTCTTATTTTCTTTTGGCCACATTCTTGCTCTTGCTTGACACATATTAGATTCACATCACTTCACACTTTAGATTGAGAGCCCATGGTTAATGATCCGCATTGGATCCATCTTAGTTTGAGGGCCATGTTTTATGGTTAATGTTCTAGAGTCTTTATGGTACTTGTTCCCATGGAAGAGTTTTAGTCATAGTTTAGCATCGGCATCGAGATACACAGTTTATAGATTGTCATCATTTCATCTACTGTTGCTTCAAAGATTCCAGGGTTGTTCCAGTTTGTGAGTTTTCCATTGTTTTGTGGCATCGGGTCTACTGTCACATTATCATGATTCTTCTTTGGTTTCTTGTAGATAGAAGTATCTTTCCTTGCTTGTTGAATTGGAGTTCCAGTGTTACTCCACAGTGTTCTTCTAGTGCTTCTTTGCAATAGTCATCTCATTGTAGGGGGGTTTTGTCCCACTGGGTTTTCCTTCTCTACCTCATTATTGCATTTGTACATGGGTACCTGATGAGGCCTTGTTGTTGGGACCCATTCATGCTTTCTTGCATTCATCTTAGTTTTAGTTGCATTCTTTTTTAGTCTCCTTAGGTTGCATTTATGGGGGGTGTTGGTATAATTAATATTTAATTACACTTGCATAACTTTACTTAGGTAATATTTTAATTCCTAGGTTTATTATTCTCATCCTTATTTTGTTGAGCTAACTTGTCGCTCAAGATAAGATTAGGGTTATGCATACTTTGCTTTTATAAATCAAATCATCTCATGTAATTATGAATTCCTGAATAATATTTTGCACATCTTTTTGCAAAGCTCTTCCTTTTTCTATTTTTCTCTTCAGTGGAAGGCTTTTTTGGTTTGCATTTCTGATCTTGGTTTTTAACATACTCTTCCTAAAACATAAGAAAATTTTAAGAAATATTAATCCTCCCTCAAACTTAGGAATTGCTAAGAAATATTAGTGTTCCCTAAAATATAGAGAAATACTAAGAAAGATTAATTTTCCCTAAAATATAGAGAATTGTTAAAAAAGATTAGTTTTATTTTTATTTAAAGTACAAAGACTATTTAGAAATATTATTGTTCATTAGAACATAAGAAATTATTCAAAAAAAAAAATTCCTAAAACATAAAAACTATAATAAAAATTAATATTTCTTAAACTATTAAAAAAAAAAATACATAAAAATTTATTAAAAATGATTAATCTTCTCTCAACTATAAGAAACTATTATAAATAAATAAAAAATGTTACAAATCTAAACCAAAAGTTATCAAAATTGTATGAGTGGAAGTGATTGCTATAAGTCTCGTATATGTTTATATAACGCACTACTCTATTTAAAATTAGTTTATAAAGGATTGTGTCACCTGTAAATTATATGATTTTAAATTATTAAAAAATTAATTAATAATCATATATTTTTCTTTTAAAAAAAATAAAAATTGACTTGTCAAAAGATTAGAATTACTCATGTGGTCTTAAAATTTTTAGGTTTTCTTATAACATTTTTGAAAGAATGGTTGTTAAAAATTTAAATCAATCATTCAAAAAATTGAGAGAAGAGTTGTTAGAAATCTAAATCAATTATTCAAGAAAAATTGAAAGAAGGGTTGTTAAAAATCTAAATCAATCATTCAAAAGAAATAAAAGAAATTTGTTTAGGAATCTAAATCAACCATACAAAAAAATTGAAAGAAGAGTTGTTAAAAATTAAATCAATCAATTTTTCTCTTCTTCATTAACATCTTTTCACATTAAAAACTAATTTGCTATTTTTATCTTACTATATAATTGCATTACAATATTTTTGAGAAAATATAAAATTAAATTAAAATTACAATTTATATACAAATTTCATCATTACAATTATATAAAAATTAATGTGAAAAAAAAAAAATATAAAGACAAGAGAAATAACAAACTTCAAAACAAACCTAAATTGCTAGTAAAAATTGACTAGAAAACTTAAATGATAGAATTGATTATTAAAACCAGAGTATTTTTTTCACTAATGTAACCAAAGAAAATTCAGGTAGATTCGTGATTAACTAGGCTAAAATTGTTGTGTAAAATGTTTTAAAAGGATTGATTTTATGAGAGATTAAGTTTTTTAAATCTAGAAAATTATACTTTGGAAGGTGAGATTAGGAGCATTCTTTAAACATTGAAATTGGGCAGTAATAGACTACAAGGGCCAATTCCATCATCACTTAAAAATTATACTTCTTTGGAGGTTCTAGATTTGGGATATAATAACATGCAAGGAACCATCCCAGAGTGGACAGGGAAGTTAATTGGTCTTTGAATTTTGATATTGAGGTCCAATAAGTTCAAAGGTGGAATACAATCAGAGTTAGAAAAGTTAGAAAATATTCAAGTCTTGATTTTGTCAAATAACAATTTGTCTGGAGCTATCCCAAGTAGCTTAAGAATCTTGATAGCAATGGCTAATCAAACACAAATTGCAAAAGTCCTTCAATACTCAAATTCAAGCTTAGTGCGTTATGTGGATAAAATAGAAATAAACAACAAAGCGCTATTTCTAGAATATGTTATATCCTTGGCATTGGTTCGATGTCTGGATCTCTCAAATAATAATTTCTCAAGTGATATTCCTCAAGACATTGGATTCCTCATTGGTCTAATGATTCTCAATTTGTCAAGAAATTGCCTGAATGGAAAAATTCCTACTTCTTTTGGAAATCTTATGCAATTGGAGTCTCTTGATCTTTCAGGGAACAATCTTATTGGAAGTATTCCTATAGAACTACAATCTCTAACATTTTTGAGTTATTTTAACATATCTTGCAATAAATTTTTAGGTAGAATACCACAAGGAACTCAATGGTTAACATTTGATGGAAGATCATTTTCAAACAATGAAAATGTTTGTGGAATTCAAATCAACATAAGTTGTTTCTCTTCTCCTTCTTCAAACAACACTTATGATGAATATATAAGAGAAGAAGAATGGGAGGAACATCTATGGTTGGAGGTGGGAATTGGACTGAGCATTGGATTTGGGTTTTCATTTGTTATTGGAGTATTACGTTTCAACAAAAAATGCAGAACAAGATGTTTCAAGGTCATGAATGACAATATTGTCATTCTTGATCAAATTGTTCAAGAAAATATAATTTAATAAAGTATATTTATACTCCATCCCCTTCACCTTCCCCTTTCCTTGAAAATTTTCCTCTAATCCCATTCTCAATGAAGGTTGTGTAATAAATGCATATGTATTTTATTTTTATTTTTATTTTTCTATTATTAATAAAAATCATTAATTTAAATTTCATATTATAGTACCTCCATCTATAGCATGAAATAAAATAGATATTAAAAATTAAATTCAATTGTCTATTTTGAATTTGATTTAGATTTAGAAGTAAGCATTATTCCACACAAAAATATATTACATGGCCATTTATATTTTCTAAAGATGTTATTGTTCACACACAAGATATTTTTATTGTGAATTCACACACACAAATTTTTACTAATTGTAAAGAATAGTTGCATTAAAAAATGATGACATAAAATAAATCAAATAAGAACAAGTTCAATTAAATTTTACATTAGTTATTAAATTTCCCACACAGTAGTGAAGTCAAATATTAAAAAGTACACATAGAAATTAGTTGCTTTCTTGGGTGGAAGTAAATTTTCTTTCTAAGTAAATGTGACTGAAATTTATCAATCTTGAACATTTTTTTTTCTAGTTTGGTGGTTGTATAATGGTTAACTTAAAATACTTTATGTTTTATTTTAATATATGAGACTCTATTTTAACAATGCTCAATTTTTAAATGTTTTAACATAATAGATCATGTGCTAGATGAAAATTAGCATCAAGAACTTTGGTGAGAGGAATTCATGAGAATAGTTATTTTTAGCATATATTTTATATAAATATCAAAGAACTTATATTTACACCTCCATTTAACACATGCTTAAATATTTGGTGAATTCTATGCAATTGTATTAACAAATAAAATTTTATACTTATCAAAACTTACATATATCTAAAGGTCCACTTCAAATGGGATTACAATCTCATTTAAGGTTTTTAGTTTGAAAAAAAATACTAACGTATGTTCTTAAAAT
The DNA here is from genome assembly GCA_007258455.2 of Sequoia sempervirens. Classification (NCBI taxonomy): domain Eukaryota; kingdom Viridiplantae; phylum Streptophyta; class Pinopsida; order Cupressales; family Cupressaceae; genus Sequoia; species Sequoia sempervirens. The sequence goes on along the minus strand of VDFB02288200.1, from coordinate 159,619 downwards.
TGGATCTATGATACATTTAGCATATGTCCTCTATTCAAACATATGTGGCAGTTGGGAGATATAATGACTTAATATTTTATAATTCATAGATAGAATGGCCATTTAATATTTTATAATCTAGAAATACATGATGCTTACTCACAAAATGTAATCCACTCATTCTCCAATATTAGCTATATTTTTTTAAGGTCTTATTTGTGATGTAATTAAATTAAATTAAAGTGGTTAAATTAACAAAAAATATGACTATTTTCATCTTACAAGTGAAAAATATTTTAGAACTTTGTATTAAAGGTGAATTATAATTCAAGTTGCATGTTCAATAAAAACATTTTTATAATTTAAGAAAAAGGAAAAATTCAATGGAAAACTATAAATTGCAAAACTAAGGAATTGAAATTCCAATCAGTTCAAATTGCATGTTAATATAATTATTATTATAAATACATTGAGCAATTTAAGACATTATTAAAAATTAAATTTGTATTGCCAAGCAAAGTAGAAAGAGACATTTTTATTTTCATTATATTAAATTAAATTCACACATAACGACAAGAATAGGAAGGGGAGAAAATAAGGAGTGAAGGCGTGAAGGAAGATGAAGTGGGAAATCATAGAGAAGAGTGAAGGGTGCAGAATATTCTATAAGAATTAAAAATTATATGAAAAATTAAAAAACACATACATTCCTAGACCCCACACAACAAAAGGAGAAATGTATGTGTCGCTAATAGAAGAACAGACCATGCAATGTAAAGAAGGAGACAGTAACACAAGGGAAGAATAAAAGGATGTGTGTAGTCAAAATAGAAAGAAGACAACATATTGGAGTTTGCAGTAAGAGAGGAGGAGTCGACCCTAAGAAAGGGGCAAAATTAACATCAACAAAGCCACAATATATTGACTGGAATAAAGTATATGCTGTAGGAATATGGTCGCGGAATTCATGAAGGGAAGTTAATGCCTGAGGGTAGTAAGGTGCATGAAGCTGGAATAGTAAGTATATTCTTGGACTGTACTTATCATTGGTTCTCCACTTCTAGTAGTAAGGACAGATTCACACAATGGGATGCCACACTCAGTGGCATGTAAATCTTCCTCCCCATAATGGGAGCTCTCTCAAACAACCAAGCAAGGTTCTTCCTCACAAGCTTGCTAATGGATAAGCTCTAATGCTACTTTATGATAATATTCATGCCTTGAGACAGTTTTAACAAACAATATGTTAATTGTTTAACTCACTCAACATACACGGCAATCATACTGTCATGCTACCATGAAGGATCCTATTGGAAAGGAGGATTACCATCATAACATGCTTATAAACACTACCTTATGTGAACTTATAATAGAAATATATCAAGAATAACATCATAATAAGATAGCAGCAATAAGGCACAAATCAGCAACACAAAAGCATCACATAACACATGATTTACACGGAGAAACCTTTTCAAGGAAAAAACTCCACCAAGAAGAGAGCCAAGTATGCATTATCTTCAAATAAATGGGATTACAATACAATCACTTTCATTCTCCTCTTTGCCTCCACCATGACAACACCTGTGTACTTGTGAACATCCTCCATATGCCTCAACCTATCCTTGTTTTTGTAGAGTACATTCAACTATTGCTCATATTCTACATCTAAAGAGTTGATTTTATCTAGATGTGTGAAAAGGTCTTAAACTCAAAACAAGGCTTCCAAAGATGACTCTTTAATCCAAATAACCCAACCCTTGGAAATCCTCCATAGAATACGAAATGACACCTATTGGTCCATAGAATATGAAAGGACACCTATTTTGTCTCCAATACTTTCCCTCCAACTTGGGTGCCCAAACTTGGAAGATAAACATTATATAAAATGCAATAAATGATGGAAAACCAAGTGACACCTGTTGCCTCTTTCCAAGCTCTCACTTGGAGAATCCCAATAGTCACTCATTTATTCTTTCCCTTATCTTTTATTACCCCATTCTAGGCATCCACATGTAGGGGAAACAATATTAGATATTTATGTCCACAAGTCACCTTTACCATTGCTAGTGGACCCATCACCCCTTATGACTATATTGCAAACAATGGTGAGAATTAATATTACAAAAGAATTTCATTCACTCTAAGTACCTAGAGACACTTTCCAAAGATATTGGAACCATGACATAGGATTTGCAAGGTGGATGACACCTTAATCCTAACACATAAGACCATGCAAATCAACATATACTAAATCTAAAATCCTTTTGGCTTGCCACACTTATCAATATCAAATAGATATTGACTTTGTTTGTCTATTTGGCACCGTATTAGTCATATTGAGAGTAGACAAATTTTAATAATTCAGGAGACTACACCTCTAATGCCAAAGTTTAATGGTACTCTCAACTGTTGCTAGTGCTATTTTGGGATCAACTAATTTACACAATCCCTTTTTGCCAGTGCCAACAAGAATCATTTTGCTATCTTGAAGAGTAGCTACCATACATTTGTTTCCTTAAAACTTTACATGAAGACTAGGATTCTTAGTGATTCACTTATAGATGGTAGGTTTTTGTTCATGCTAGGGACATATGGAATATTCTTAAATGTATAATTTACACCATTATTCAATGTCACCCTAATATTCCCACAACCTATTCCAAAGTGAGGCCAACCATCACCCAAAGACAGATTCACTACTATCCTCATCCTCAACAAAACTTATACACTAGACTTTGTGACATGTATAGTGTTGAGATGCACTGGATTAGAAATTCTAGGTTGGAGACTCAAGAGATTGATTCTATGATGCCATAGGATAAAAGTCATCTATTGCTCCTTGTTCATCCTCCTCTGCAACATTTGCATGCTTTGACTTGTGACCACTTGCAAGATCTCATTGTTGTTTTTGACAATCTTTCTTGATGTGTTTTTACTCTTTACATTAGTAACACTTCTGCATGGATCTTTGTGTGGAATTACTGCCCTTTGAAGATTCACCTAATAAACTCATTGCTTTATTCTATTAGCTTCTGTTCTTGGTTTGTGCATGAAATGCTCTCTCTGCAATGTTTGAATTGGTCGCTTCTAACTATGCTTGTCATCATTCCTTCTGTAACAGAAGTGTTGATACTTTCTCAAAATCAAGGTCTTGAGTCTCTGCAAATAGGTCTAGGGACTCAATGAAGGAATCAAATGATATTGGAAAACTATGCATTACCAAAGAAACCAAATCCTAATCATCTACCGGATTTTCAATGGTTTCCAGTTGAATGTTGAGATCCTTCAAACACAAAAGGTAGTCATAAATAGATCATCCTTCCTACAACTTAGTGAAAAACAAAAGATCTTTTAAATACAAAACTCTCTCAGCTTTTGATGCTTGATATTTTGTCTTGAGACCCTCCCTTAATGTTGAAGGTACTGTGGCATTTCTAACTTCTGGCACTATAGCATCAACAAAAAACACTTTTAGAAGTATTAAAGCATTTTTTTCAGTCCTTCAGATAATCTAGAGGTCTTTCCACCTGGTTCAACACAATTTTATCAAGGTCATGATACTCACAAATGGCGAGTATTTTATGACTCCATAGACTATAATTCTTTCCATTCAGCTTTTGAGAGTGAAGAAAGAGAAAGGTTTGAATTCCTGCTATAACGTCGAAAATGAAACAAGCCTTTGCACAATAGACAACAAGGAAGATTAGTAGATTAAAAGCACACATGCAATACAATACTAGATCTAGAATGCAAATTCATACGTTAAGCAACAAAGAACATGGGAAAGTAAAAACGTAATTAAAACTAGAACAATCTCACCAATTTTCAAACGTATTTCCATGAATTATCTCGATTTCCCTTCTCCATTTTTCTTGTATAGTATAATTGCCCTCAGATTTTCAAGTTCGTGCAAGTATAGCCTAAGATAGTGATTAGCAAAATATCGAAGATTCAAGACAAATGTGCTCTCAAAAGTTATCAAATTCGCGAGAGAGATTGGAATGAAGAATGACAAATCAATTTATAGAAAATTGATTATTCGAACGATAGGTCAAGATTGAAAGATCAACGAACGGTTGAGATTGACTGATTAGACATGCATTTGTTAACTGATAGAAGTGACATAAGTGATTTGAATTAGAAATAGAATTAAAGATTAAATAAATGATTTAATCTTCAGTTTGGCATTCAAAAATATCATAAATATCTTTGCATGACAAAGATAAAGATTGATTAAAGCGACTCTTTGTTTGAACGCACACACAACACTTAATTAATTAAATAAGAATATTTAATTAATATGCATGTGCACGCAAATGAGTTAGAACTGGACGATTGAATGGTTAGACGAGGAGATTACTCGAGAATGCCACTCAGACATCAAATGAATAGTTAACTGAACGATTAAAATAGATGTCGAGTTGAGTAAAAGTGAATACTTAGATAACTCACATAATTATCTAAAATATAGAAGAATGCGTTAAAATAGAATTAATGAATTAAATAATTCATTTAATTCAAGACTCGATATTCGAAGAATAATTAAATAAATAATATTTATTTAATTAAGGATGAAGGATTTTAAATGAATAATTAAATAAATTAAGAATTTATTTAATTATAGTTGAAATATGATAAAGAATAAATTAAATAATGATTTATTTAATTTAACCAGAAGAATAAGGTTAATTAGTAACATAATTAAATAACAAGCGTTTATTTAATTAATAGAAGAAATAAAGAAAAGTGAATGAATTAATTAAAGAATTGAGATTATTTAATTAATAGATGAATTAATGTTAAGATGAATAATTAAATAATTGACATTATTTAATCATGACCATGAATAATACGAATTATGCAGAATATGGAAGTCACAGGCTTAAACCAGATTTCGGTGTTTACATTTGCCCCTCTTTGATACAATGTCATTTCGGTGTTGTGTCAAAGAAAATCGATAAGAAATATGCCCCAGTCAAGCCCCAGTGTAAAATAGGTGAAGGTATGCCCCCTCGGGAGGACAAGTAGGTTCAAAGAACATGAGTGTGCTCTCGAAATTGATGAGAGAACTAGAAGATGAAAGAAAAAAGGATAGAGGAAAATAGATAAGGGTGGTGAAGATGTAGAAAGGAATAAATTTTAGTGTGAAAAGAAAGATTGAGAAAGAATGAAAGACATGAGATAGATGTTAGTATTAGCAATCTTCGATGTTTTGTTGTATCACAAAAGGTATTGCACTTTATCATCATTGGGCGGGACTAATACAAATGGAGAAAAACACCATGATATGACATAGATCAAGGTGTGCAAGTTCATCCACTTGCTAATAACAGACAGTCACAGACAAGGATTGTCATTAACTCATACTAAGGACACCAGTTGCCCCAGTCTTTTTGTCAAGACAAACCACAGATAGCAAACAAAGTAAAAGACGGGTCATGATACGTCATTGCTCCTCTAAATCCTTCATGGGACATCCTTGAGGAAACTAGTAACATGACTCAAAATTAAATTGAAAAGATAGTCAACAGACAGTAGTCAAAGAAAATAGAATTCTGATACGTTGTTGCTTCTCTAAATCCTTCATGGGACATCCTTGAGAAAGCTAGTAACATGAATCCCAGTCATCAATTCAAGATAAATGATAAGATAAAGAAGCCATAAAGTCACAAAGCCAGTAAAATATTTGCCAAAACATGATTTGTTGATTGATAGAGCCTGATTGCAGGAGATACACATACCGGATAAGACTGTGAGTCTGGTTTCGATGTTATGACTATCTGTATAAGGCATGACAAAGCCTAGTTTCAGAAAGACATGTATCATATAAGACGTTGAGTCAGATGCCGCTGATGTGATAACCTATGTAAGGCTATGTTTGATTGTTTGACCTTGTCGATTATGCAGGAAGGATGCATCCTGAATAAGACATAGTTTGATTGTTTTGATAATGTCTGTTTCCAAGAAGGACACATCCTGTAGCAGACGGTTGGTTGATCTGTTTGAATTGTTTTTTTTGGCAAGTTATTTGATATGACTCAGAGACATTGCTGACTTGTTCACTAGAGTAATGCATGACTTGATATGACGTGTTGACAATTGACTGTGTGACATGCATTTGTTAACGATAGAAGTGACATAAGTGATTCGAATTAGAAATAGAATTAAAGATTAAATAAATGATTTAATCTTCAGTTCGACATTCGAAAATATCAAAAATATCTTTGCATGACAAAGATAAAGATTGATTAAAGTGACTCTTTGTTTGAACGCACGCACAACACTTAATTAATTAAATAAGAATATTTAATTAATATGCATGTGCATGCAAATGAGTTAGAACTGGACGATTGAATGGTTAGGCGAGGAGATTACTCGAGAATGCCACTCAGACATCAAATGAATAGTTAACTGAACGATTAAAATAGATGTCGAGTTGAGTAAAAGTGAATACTTAGATAACTAACATAATTATCTAAAATATAGAAGAATGCATTAAAATAGAATTAATGAATTAAATAATTCATTTAATTCAAGACTCGATATTCGAAGAATAATTAAATAAATAATATTTATTTAATCAAGTGATGAAGGGATTTTAAATGAATAATTAAATAAATTAAGAATTTATTTAATTATAGTTGAAATATGATAAAGAATAAATTAAATAATGATTTATTTAATTTAACCAGAAGAATAAGGTTAATTAGTAACATAATTAAATAACAAGCGTTTATTTAATTAATAGAAGAAATAAAGAAAAGTGAATTAATTAAATAATTGAGATTATTTAATTAATAGATGAATTAATGTTGAGATGAATAATTAAATAATTGACATTATTTAATCATGACCATGAATAATACGAATTATGCAGAATATGGAAGTCGCAGGCTTAAACCAGATTTCAGTGTCTACACCTGCAATATTAGGACACTACCCTAAAATCTAGATTTACGGAAACAATCAAATTGAGAGATTTGTTAGAGCTGGAACAAGCCCACTAGACATAATGTGGTAGGCTTTCAAAAGCAAACTCTTAACAGTTCAAAAGATATTAAATTAATAAAACCTTTTAAGGCAAATTATGGAAACAATTAAATTGGCAGATACATTAGAGCTAAAACAAAATCACTTTATAGGGATGTTTTAGAATCCACTGAATACTTTGTGGCAAATTTTTAGGAGAAAATTGCCCACATTTTAAAAGATATTATATTGACAATATATTTTTAGGAAAATAACTGGTACCCTTAAAACTGGCGGTGTAGTAATGCTAGAGCAAAACAAACTGATAGGAGCGGCCAATTTTTAGGCAAACATATCTTACTCATCAAAAGTTACAAAATAGCCACCTTTTTTAGAGAAACATAAGAAACTTAAGATAAATATTTTACAAAGTTTATAAGATCATAGTCATGAAAATTTTAAAACAAAATACACTCTTGACCTAGATTTTTATAACTTCAAAACCATATTTTAAAAGTGCAATCTATTAAATCAGCTACCAAGTGAGGCTATTGCAGTCAGGCTAAGTGCATTCTCTAAGCAATGCACTTCAACCAAATCAGTGCCTTTGTTGATTGCACCAAATTGCCTCCATGCCACTTTTGACTCCTTGTTTTGCTTCTAGTCTGGTATTGCAGCACCTTACTGTTGAGGCTTGAGACAGTTTTGAAAAATAATATGTATAAATTTAGAATGTTGTTGTCATAGGCTGTGTCAAGCCTGCACACAATTTACTACTTCTTTGAGATCAACAACTCTCTCATGATTTTGAACAATTTTACAGAAGAATTTGTTACACTTCTAAGTGCCAAAATTCTTGACAGATCCACACAATGGGGTGCCATACTCAATGGCATGTAATGCTTCCTTGCCATAATGGGAGCTCTCTCGAACAACCAAGCAAGATTCTTGCTCACAAGCTTGCTAATGGATAGGCTTTGATGCTATTTTATGATGATATTCATGCCTTGAGATAGTTTTAACAAATAATATGTTAAAATTTAGAAAATTAGGACATTTTGCTGGCAAATGCCCATATATAGAAAATGAAAGAAATGACGAGGAAGAAGACCATAATATAAAGGAAGGTGGAAAATGTTATCAACATAAAAAAGGCCACAAATAAGGAAAACCTGAGAAAAAGGAAGAAAATTGTGAGAGGCTAGAGTCTGAAATTGTTTCCTTGAGGAAGGAGCTAGAGAAAAGAACCACTAAGCTTAATAGAAGACTTAAATTTGAGAAGAGTACTGAGATCTTAGATTATATTATCAATGGAAAAAGATCACCATTTATAAATATTTATCTTGGATATAAAGAAAATCAGATGGCCAACAAAGAAGATCACAAAGAGCCACAAAAGAATGAAAATGAGGAAAAGACAAAAGGATATATGCAAATTCTCTCAAAAGTGCAAGAAGAAAGAGAATCAAGTCCCACAAAAAAAAGCACTCCTCCTAAAGCTAACAAGGACAAATTTAGAAAGTACTTTCCTCTAGTGCAAGTGCACATGACCAGGTTCCAATACTCTTTCTTTGGTTATTTCTTTTTGTGTAATCGCTTTGGTCATAAACCAATAGACTATAGGGCATATAGAAGAAATAACTTTGTTCAAAACAAAAATAGAAGTCCTTATGTGTTCTCAAATAGGAACTATAATTCATTTGCTCCTTTTGTGGATTATAATGTTGTTATATGTTGTAAGTGAAACAGCTTTGGACACACAACATATTTTTGTAGAAGTGGTTTTGTGGAACCTCTTAAATAGAACAAGGAGAAAGATACTACGGCTAAGCGAAAGGAGGAAAATTCAAAAGTATGGAAAAAGAAGTGGGAGCAATAAAATGAGAGATCCATGCTTGTGAAAACCACCCTTCATGCTCAAAATGAGGGAAATCAATGGAACATTGATAGTGGTAGCTGTAATAATCACCTTGAATTTTTTTTAAAAATTGTTAGCTCAAAACAAAGTGAAATGGTAAGCAACTTCTTTTCCACTTTTTGATCACCAAGTTCCCAATTTGATTGAGGTGAGAATATAATGTACAAGATTACAAAAATAACTTGAAGTAAATAGCTGAAATACATCCACGTATCCAATGAGGATTAGCTAGGAACTTCCACATTTTAGTGGGAAAGCGATACAATAATGAAATGTAAGCAATCTCTTCCACTTCTCAGTGGTCAGTGAGTACAAGTAAAACAACTCTTTCACTTTGTAGTGGCGAGTGAGTGCTAAAGAACTTCAGTGGGGTGAGTAACAAGAGCCACTTATGTAGTGGGGTGAGTAACACTAAATAACATGATTAAATCACTGGTGGTACTACCACTCGATGTTACAATGTTATCTCATTCAAATCTTCCAAATTCAAGATAAACGTTTGTTGTTGCAACTTAACAATATGAAATGAAACTAACTGGAACACCCCCAAAGAATCACAACTCAAGAAACTAACCACCCATCATTGAAATAGAAAATTTACCTCAAGGAAATGGCAAATAGATGACAGATACAAGTCTAAAACTTCATTGCAGTAGTATGGACAGTGAGATAATGACTCATAAATCTTCAATGATCCACTCCCAAATGCACCCAATAGCTAATGTAGACTTAGAACAATGTTTCTAGCTCACTCTAGTCAACTTACTACCTCTCAAGAATGGATTATAAGGATCTGATAATAATTAAACCAAGTTAAAGCTTGCTTTTCCATTCTTAGTCTTGCAAAGGTAATCTTCTGTTCTATGCCAAGAGTAAGCATATTGAAATATGCCTCTAATTGTGCCAACCAATGGTCAAGCGTTTCCACATCCATCTCTCCTTAAAATGGAAAAATTTCAATATTTTCTTTAGCCATGAATGAAGGTGTCATTGGTAGACTTTTTTTTCCATGGGATCACTCTTCTTCTTTGGAGAGGATTTTCACCTTGCTTCTAGTGTCTTCCAATAAGCACATCTTCTCCATGAGAGCCTCCACGATGCTCTTCAATATGGAATCTCCATTGACTCAGCTGTGCTTGTCACATCAACTTCCAACTTGAAGCACTTTGCTTCTCCATCGAAGGGTTTGGCATCTCTTCCCATGCCTCTCAATTTTTTCTTCCAACTCTTGGATTTGATATCTGTTTGAAAATGCAACAAGTCTTCACCACTTGATCTTGTAGGAATTAACCTACAAAATCAGTCACAACTTTCCATCAATGCATACAGCCACTCTACTACCAATCTGATTTGTAGACTAGGATGGATATTCCAGTCTGTATCTTCACCAATTACATATTAAGAAGATTTGTTGTAATATTTAAATAGTTAATGAACATGAAGGAGCAAGTGTAAGTAGCAATAAAATGGAAGACACAATGATTACTTTGGAGAAATCCAACCTTTGAGAGAAAAACCTGAGCTACAACGATGTAGTAGCATCTGGGTCCATGATCTTGCATCATCCAAAAATAGAATAAAGGATGGCCTAGAGAATTTTGGTTTTGTGTGCGGATTTTTGAATAAATGGTATCATGGATGAGTTTAAGAGATCAAAGAATTTTTTAACTGACTTTGTGAGCAATTGAAAAAACACATTTGCATCTTTGGCAACAATCTATTACTTTAGCAGCAACCTATTTCAACTTTGCCAGAAGCTTGTTTAATCCTCAACAGCAAAGCAACTTTGGCAGCAAAGTAACATTAGCAATAACTGTGACTTTGGAAACACTGGGGACAACTTCAATAGCAAAAATGGAAATGACAGCTGATAGTGATGATTCATGAATCATGATAATGTGGATTCCAAAGGACATCTGGCTTTGTCTTTTGTCTAGATTGATTTACTTAATGTCTCCAGCCTGTCATTATGGGTCATGTGATTTCTCTTGGTGTCATGTTTTCTGGTAGTTCTGGTGGCAATGCAAAAAATTCTTGTACATTTGTATATAGGAAGGGACGATTTACATTTCCATGTATTTTGAAGATATCCACTCATACTTTGTATAAGAGCACTTTTTTATAATTCCATTATGACTGAAACTGCTTAACTCACTCAGCATACATGGCAATCATATTGTCATGCTACCATGAAGGATCCTATTGGAAAGGAGGATTGCCATAGCTTTGACTGCCATGGTAGCAACAAGTACTACCATAGAATAATTGAATGATGGTTTTTGTGAGGACCTGTTGTGACCTAATTCACACCTTGCCCCATTGCAAATGGGGACCCTTGTAGTTTTCCTTTTAGGGTTTTGTCGTAGCATCTCAGTTATTGTCTAGTCTCCATTTGGGTTTTGGGTTTGAGTTTTTGAATGGCCACCCGAGTCAAGTGAGAGAATTTGAGCCTAGATCATTGTTCAAATATCATCATCACACTTAGGAGCCCGAGGGACGAAGATCGACTGTCGTTTTAGTCAATTCTGCCATCTCCTACTTTTTGGGGATTACCCCTCTGGACCCGCTATTTTTTAGGGACTTTATTTTTGGCATTTTTACCCTATTCTGGACTTCCTATTTTTTAGGGGCTATTTTTAGAAAGTTGCTATTTTGGGAAAAGTTTCTATTTTTGTCAAATTTTCTATATTTGGAAAGGACCCGAATTTTGAAAATCCACTCAGAAGTTCCAAAAACTCGATAGAAATCTCAAAAAAACAATTTGAAAATTTGTGAAATTAATGTTGAAAATTTGGAAAAATTAGTCCAAGAAATCACAAAAAATGGTGAAAAATCTGGAAAATCCATGGAGAAATCTAGAAAATGTATGAAAAATCTTAGAGATCATGGTAAATTTTCCTAAGTGTGGATTCATGGAAGTCCAACCAGCATGGAGAAAGAGAAAGTCAATGGCGAAAGGCTTCAGCCAAGCAACATGGAATGGCATAGTCATAAGTAAAGTCCGCCCTTGGATGAATGGACAATGGCATGGATAAGTGGTAAGTCCACCCAACAATGGTACAAAGATATGCCAACTCTACCCTTGGACAATAGTTGAGATAGCACAATGCTAAGTAAAGTCCGCCTTGGGAAGAAAGGATGGCATGAGAAGGAAGAAAGTCCGCTCCAAGAAGAATGGCATAAACAAGTAGCAAGTCCACCCTTGGACAAAATGTGGAATGGCTTGGAGATGTGGCAAGTCCACCCTAAGGATGGCATAAAGATTTCCAAGTCCGCCCAGCACCATAGGGAATGGCATAAACAAGAGGTAAGTCTGCCCCATGTAAAGTGGGAAGAAATTAAGACAAGTCCGCCATAGGCATTAGGAGATGGCCTAAGCAACTAGCAAGTCCACCATATGGAAAAGATGAAGTGGCTAAAGCATAGGCAAAGAAAAGAATGGATGGCATGAGACCAAATAAAGTTCGCCTTGGATAAAGATTGGAAAACATACATGGCTAAACAAATGGCAAGTTCGCCATACCAAGAAGAAGTAATGAAAAATCAAAATTTTGCCTAAGTGTGGACATTGAAATATTAAAAATATGCTTGGCACCTTTGAAAATTCATAATACTTAGAGAAAATAAAAATATTTTCCTAAGTTTAACATTTATATGTCTAAAGCATTTTCGCCCGAGACTTAGGATGGATAGAAAATTGTGGCGAAATGATTTAGGAAGATGAAAAATTATGGTGAAATGAAATAGGAAGATGAAAAGTTATGGAAAAATGAAATTGGGAAGAAAAATTTGCCTAAGGCAATGGCAAGAAAATTTTAAATGAAAAAAAATAAAATTTTCCTTAGATAAAAATAAATGCCATAAAATGAAGGGGTTGAAAATGACACATAAAATAATTATTTTAATTCTTTATTTTCAAACACCTCAAAGAGATAAACTTTGAAAATCAAAATTGGAAAAAGATAAAAAGAACTTTACTGAAATGGCGTAGGATTTGGAAACTTTCCCGAAGACTGTCGTTGAAGATAAAAATTGCCATTTAGAAGCTTAGTGCAAGTCAAGTTCAGACTTGATTTAATGGAAACAATTAAAATTTGCTAAATGGGTCAATTTTCTCATCTTTATAATTGATTTCACTTCTCATTTTGCAAATCATACGATTCTCGAAAGAAGAGTTGTGAGAAGAAAGTTTGGCTAAGGCAAGAAAGTTGAGAAAGTTAAGCAAAGTGAAGAAAGCAGATTCATACCGGCCAGCATTGTGATCGTGACTATTTCATTTTTCTAGAAGAGCCAGGCAAATTTATTTTCTCCACTTCATTCTAGCATAAAACTTCATCATTTCCTTTCTTTTCCAGCATAATTTTTCATGAAATTTGATTTGACAACTAGCTGGAATAATTTTTGAGTAATTTAAATTTTAAATTTTAAATATTCTCTTTGCTTCTTCTTGCAGATTTATTTTTGAGAGGACAAAACTAAAGTTTGCCTGCAGGGGTGAAAAACTGCAGTCAAAGATCAAATCCAAATGGAAGCACATTGTGGACACCAACCTTGGCCATGTTGACTTCGATGATTTCAAGGAAAGAATGTACGGAAGTGATAGACATTTGCCTATGCAAATTGCAAGAAGGATGATGCACAACAAAATTGTTCATGCAGTTGGATTTCCACCAACAAAAGAATGCCCAGAACTTATGGTGGAATGTGCATTGCATTATAATGCATAGGAAAGATAGATAGAAGTGCCTAATGGAAGGGTACTGGCATATTTGACCGAGCAAGCCATACAAGAAACCTTTGGAATTCTAGTTTACAATCGGATGTCCTATCGAACCATAGATGATGCACTTAAGCTTTACTAAAATTAGCAAAACCTTTGTGCGGAAAATATAAACAAGACCTGGTTGCTGAAACCCAGACCTACTGCCAAAAGGATGCCAAAGAAGTTGGCCAGAATAGATTTTAAAGAAGAACATGGAGACATTATCTTGATGCTGAATAGAATGGTAGGCAATCCTAAGGGTGCACTTTTTGAAGCCTGGATGTATTATTTCATTGATGAAATAATTTCTGGAGTGAAGATGTTTAACTGGTCTAGATTGATCAATGACAGTATCCATGAGCAGTTCGTCAACCTAGAGGAAACTAAAACCTTCCATATGAGCTCTTATGGCATATACCTGCTTGCAAGGACTTACAAATATGCTAGTTTGGTTTGCAAGGGTGTAGTTGGCAACAGCCAAGGACAGTTCAAATCTTATGACTACTATCCACAGTCGCAGTTGAAAGAGAAGTCACATTTCAGGTGAGCACATGACGCATTTCTTATGTATATCACTTGACTTCTCCAAGGTGGAACACATTAGAGACTCACCTGTGAGGCCAAAATTCTGATTGGTAGATATGGATCCTGGTTCATCCAGTTTCCCAAATTTACTTACCTCAAGATTCAAGGATTCTCAGGACGTCCATATAGACTGCCCATTTATCCCACCAACAAAATGGTTTTGTTGGAAGTACTAAGGCAATTGGAAACATATCAGAATATCTAGAGGCCAAAATAGAAAGCAACTGTCACTTTTCCATTTTTCATTGGCAATATGGAAGAATCATGTCAAATGGTGCAAGCAACAGAGAGTGCTCGATTAGAAATGCAAAAATATTTGTTCATGTCCTACAAGCTGAGGAATAACTTTGATCCACTCCATCACATTGGAACTGTGGACAGAGAGAAATACAAGCACCAGATAGACTTAGAAGATTTTTGGGCCAATGCGGCTGATGAATATGATGTGAGGAAAAGACTATGGTCAAGGTTGTTGCTAAGTATGATAAGGGCAATAGAACTTGTCAAAGTACCTGATCAGCTGGATGATGATGGAGTTTATGTGCAGCCAGGCTTCGATGAAAAGGAGCCACTTCCTCCTGGAAGGTGGTCTGAACCTGAGCTGGGTGACTTGGCGACATTCATGCAACCTGTATTCAAATATTCTCAATGGTGGATAGACCAGCAAGTGCAGGTTTTATGGCGGAGAAATGTATAATTCATATATGAATTGATGGGGGATACAGAGTCTTGTTCCTCAAATGTCAGTGCATTAGATACTGCCAACTTGAGAAAGAGGAAGGAGATTGATGACTCTATGAAGTAGAACAAGAATAAAGGAGTAGATGAAGGACCTTCTCGAAAGAAGCACAAATCCAAGCACCTTCAGTCAACTACATCCAGAAATATAGATGAAATATTAGCCATGGATGAAGAGTCTTGGGAAGATGTCAAAATTCCTTCTCTAGTTAGAGATGTAGATCCAGTGTAATTAGAAGATCATGACCAGCCTTCTCCTACAGGCACGGAAATTATAGAATTAGACAATGACACGGACATCATAGATGGAGAATTTGAAGAGGGAATGATTTCTGCCCTCAAAGGAATCCAGGAAGACCCATCTATGCAAGATATGTAAGAAATTCTAGATATGCCAGAAATCCAAGATGTGCATGAAGTTCAAGATGTGCAGGATGTCCAAGATCAACAAGAAGATGGAACTGAACAGTCAACCATCCCAAACTAGCTGAAAGAAAGACTAAAGAGAAAGGCGCTAGTAGAGGTACCTGAAGAGGATGACGCCACAGACTTCTTGGCAAGGTTAGAGCAAACTACCACAAGAAAGAAAGCCAAGAAATTTTCTGTCATACAAAGAGATGAGGTTGGCAATCGCACAGTGTAGATAGCAGTGCCTATAGTTGATAAATTCCAAGATGAGATTGCCCTGAATGAGTATGTCGTTACGACCATTGATATAGTTCCAACGACAAAAGGGCAATAAGTTGAGGACTTAGATAATTTTGTTGCCACCATCAAGTCTAGACTGGAAAGGGAAGTGGTAAAGAAAAGAGAATATAAAAGAGAGATTGAACGTTTGAAAGAATATATCCAACACTTGACCAGGCCACTCAATCAGGGTGACCAACTAGCACCTCAACTTCCAAACTCTTTACTGGAACTGGTTAGAAATTTTGAAGAGGAATTGATCAGAGCTAGAGAAGCCAAAGAATGGATGATTGGAAAGAAAGATGAGGCAATGTCATTCGCGGAGAAGCTGGCATATGTGTATGAACAAACTTCCTTCCTGCTGTCACGAGTTACAAAATTGGCTGAAGCATGGGATGGCCTCTAGGATATTCGGAATAAAATTATCCCATCTCTTCGAGAGTTAAAGGGCATCCCAAAGTAGAGGTTGATTGATGATAGGATTATTGAAGATGGAGCTGCATATGATTTCAGCGGCTGGTACTATGCTCTGATTTCACAAGGAGAAGTCCTGGAAAGGGTGAAGCAAGATGGTGCCAAAGTTGAAGAGCAGGCAAAGGAGATTTGAAGCAAAATTTACTAGATGGCTGCAGATATGCTCGACAAAGATATTGTTCGAAAGAAACACTTGCAGCCACGAAATTTAAAAGAACAAGTTCAAAGAATTTTCTCCACCACCTCCGGGCCAAGCAGGAAAGAAATTTCACCAAGGCATTCAACTTCATGATCGTTAGAGATGCTTTCTTGCTGCATGAGCCAAAATGGATTATCACTTTTGCAGAATGTGTTGAAAGTTTGGACTTGCTGGAATACAACGTCAATGCACTTCCGTACATTGCCATGGAGGAAGTCAGCCTGATCGTGTCCAGGTTTTCCGAACGTAATGCTTTGCAGGTGGATAAGGATGCAACTCCAGATGCCTAAAGTTATCTCCAGTTAACTAATGGATGTTTAGGAAACCCTAATTAGGGTTTAGTTATGTTGAATCTAGGCCATTCATCTCATTGTGATCTTGGCCATTCAGTGTAATTTGGGAATTCTATATAACCCTTCCCCCCCTCTCTCTCATTTCCTTAGAAGAATAGGAAAAAATTAGAAGAGTAGACATCAAGAGATTAATAGAGAATTAGAGATTAGAAGAGATTGTAGAGAATAATAGAGAGAGTTTATGAGATTGTTGCAAAAGACTATTTTGATAATAAAGTTCATCATGCATGAGGTGCTTTGAATCCTTTGATTGTCAAATGGTTGCATGGTTGCATATTTCTCTTCCTCGTCTAGTAGATTTGAATTAGAATTTCATTTAAATGTATGTTAAAGAGAATGATAGATTGATAACAAGGGTTAGCGAAACTTAACTCATACTTTCTTTGAGTGGATGCTTTTCATTCAATGTGTAAAGTTAGAATGAGCTTTATCGTGGATGCTTCAATGTTTACTTCAAATAATGTTGTTTTATTGATGGTATTGTTTGTGGTGAAGAAATTTTAAGCACAAATCCTAGAAGATTGCACTTGCTTTGTGTAGTTGTCGTTTAACGTGGCGAGACAAAGTATTGTTTATTTAGTTTCACTTAATCCTTGCCATCTCTTGATTTCATAGGAACAACATAGGACTCCTAAACCCTTACTCTTTTTTCACCCTTTTTATCTAAAATCAAAAAAATCCAAAATGATACTATATTTATGCATTTGCTTTTCTGAGTAACTTGCAAAAGTAAATCCCTATTGTGCCCCCAGTAAATCACATCAGCCATGGAGCATATCCACACTCATCTTAAACATTGGAATTACCGTATGATCTTACTTGCAGTCTTAACATATGAGGTAGTTTTTCAAGAGGGGATATAGCGTCTTTGACACTTTATTCTAGAATGTTTGTTGTGTCATAAAATACACATCAACAGGACCTTCTAGGGAAATGAATTGAAGGCATTCTGGAAACTCTATAAATCAACCAGGGTAATTATATCATCCCTGATTCTAGATGCATATCCCACCACTAGTCCCCACACGCATCAAATCTCCACTCCACATGTTACAATTCAATATTTATGAAATTATATGGAATGCCTAGATATATTTGAACATCTAGTTTGATGGAATAAGTGGATAGTTTCCTAGCATTGGTGGAGCATGTAAGTCATTGAGAGATTATTGATATTCATTTTACTGTTAATCCTGAATAGATGAGGGTTCTGCTTGACTGTTTAAAGAGGAGTAAACTAGGAATGGCAGTTTGAATAACATGGGAATCTCAAGAAGGGATTTAGTTTGCCTACACACTATTGTCCTCAAGTTAGAGGATCTATATTCCATTTAATCTATATAGGAAATTTTTGTGTTCATTATTCTGGAAAAATGAGCTATTTGTTGAGTGTGAGCTGTCTTTAATCTGTTTTGGAATGAACGGCTGACCATTAGCATGAAATTTTGCATCAACTAGCTCTAGATTTTCATGTGGGTACAAAGTCTTCTTGTTATGTATTCTGACATATTTTTAATTCTCCTACAATTAGCTGATACTGTATTTGTGTTTTATTAAAAAAATTTCTCCTAGGTTTCCTTTTGAGCTCCTATGGTAATCTCTCCTTGTCTGAATTTATATTTTGTATATGGACTATTTAGTTTCACTTTGACACCTCTGTTAGTACAATCTTCTGAGAAATGTTCATGATTTGCTCGCCTATGTACTACGAAATATCAAATTAGAGTACATAAAATTAGGCATTTAACTAATATAGTATGGATTCCCAAAAGTATGGAACAACTATAATGCCCAGTAACAAGACAAGCATATAATGCAAGTCGTCACAGAGAAAAAATCTATTCATGAAAAATTTGTGATTAATAACCATCTTGTGATAGTGCGTCACAGTATGAAATTAAGTCCAAGTATTATGGTATATATTGTATAAGATGTTTCCAATTGTGCACTTAAAATACCTGCATAGTTTTAGGCAATTTACCAAAATTCCAAGTAGATTTTTTAGGTTTCTAGTAGACTGGTTTTTTATTTCATTTATGAAGGACTTTCCTGATGTCATTATTCTTTGTATAGCTTTAATGACATTATATAACTGCTGAATTATGGCATCTGTTTCATTGGTTTGGGTTGTGTCAACTGATATTGTAATCAATTTCAATATTTATATATATTCATATACTATATGTAGCTCCAAGTCCAGGAATAAGGCCTACAACCTTGACATTCTGTTTGAAGCTTGTTCCATTCCTTTATAATAGATCATAGTAATTTTATTTACCAATTGTTTTAATTCTACTTCCTTAATAATATTGTGCAACTTACTGTTGTTGTGATGGTACAGTTGTTATATCATAGGTGTTCAGGCCACCAAGGGCCTTACTTGTAGATCATTTTGATTCTAAAGAAGATCTAATTGATGTTGTGTTTACATCATCCTTCATACCAGGGTATATGCTTTATGTTTGTTAATTTTAATTATGTTTTAAAATTTTCTAAGCTATTAGTAGTTGAGCTCAATGTATCTTATTTTACTATATAGTTTTTTTTAGTGGATAGTGACATGTAGAAGAATGCCAATTTTCATTACAGATACCTTGCACCTAGAACCGTTATAGTTTTTAGAAAACCGATCTATGTAGATGGAGGGCTGACTCTATTCGTGCCGCCAACAGCAGCTGACAAAACTATATGTTTGAAATATTGACACATTCTATTTTAAGTGACAGTTAGGTATCTATAATATTTTATGTACTTTGTAATATATCTAAAATCTGTGGTTCATTAGAGAAAAAGCCTATGTTTTCCATTAAAAGGGTGCATTAAACTTGGTATCCCTTTCATGCTCCTCTCAACCGTCCTTGTTTTGCATTTCTTGAAACTGTTGCAATTTTTGTAGTTCTTTTAAGTCCTTTTCATCATTCTAAATATTTGCTTCAACACAAAATGTACATTCACATGCACACATGTACATGAACACACTTCACATGTACTTTTCACACAATTAATTTCATGTTCAGTTCTAATATATTATCATCTGATCCTTGGACTTTTAAAATAAGTTCCCTTTATAAAATAGTGTAGTAAAAATTTAATTATTAATATATCAAAACACAGCAGATAAAAGTTTCTTTAGCATATGCTAACATGGATATGCGTGCATATAGACCATCATACACATGTACACAATACTCATGAGTTTACATGATTTTAGGACAATACCCTTGCATTAACCTAAGCATGTTCATAATAAAAAGGTCTGAAGTTTTTTCTTGAACAACTCTTTAAATATAAGAAAATATACCAGGTGCCAAGTTGATTAGATATAATCCTCTGTAATAGAAAAATTGACTTGCCATTTACAAGGTGGTTTGTGTGCCTGTCTTACATAACACACTTTAGGCTTTTTACATTTTACCTAGCTTACGTCTGTACAATTTTGCTTTGTTTCCCCTTCAAATTGTTTATCTTTATATGATTAAATTCTGAGAATAGCTATGTCTGCATTGTTATGGCAAGTGATGCATGATTTGTACAGGATTGCAGGTCCTTTTCTCACCCATTCAATATTTGTCTTTTTCGGTACAAAGATTAAATGTCTTATTGAGGTCATCCCAATACAAGCATGGCTTGTTCAAAGAAGTTTTTAAGACATTTTAATGGCTGTGCTTAGAACCTCGGCATGTTGATTTGTTAAAGGCTACTGCACCTTTGCTAGGATTATATTGTTGTTTTCATGAGAACCTAATTCTGTATAGTTCCATTTTAGTTTCAAATAGGGTGGATCTCTAAACTTTTAACTTATTTATTCAACCAGCATAAGATATGCAGTTAAATATGTGCAGTTTCTTGACTTTATGATACTTTCCATTCCAATTTTCTGGCCAAGCTATACATAATTTAGGAATTTTGATTCTCCAAAACTAGTTTTACATCAGTTTCAACACTTGTTACTTTATGTACACAGTATTATAGTTGCATGATGAAAGTGTAAATAGAATTCAATTACCTGGACTAAAAATGGGAAAAACTCAGGAAACTAAAAACATTTGATATAATATTGTAAGAATACAGAAAAACTCTGATTTTGTTAATTTTATTTCAAATATTGTGCTTAGAAATTAAAATCAAACATGCTACATAAAGGAAATCTTGATTGTAATAAAGAAGGGTGGGGTTCTAGGAGAAAACAGTTTTCTTTTACCTGAAAAGATTTTACTTTATGTAAAAAAGCAAAGGGCTGATCCTAAAATAGTTTGCCTTTCCTTCATGGAGCACGGTCTAGTATTTTAGGGGTAGCCCAAATGTTTTACCTAAATACTCATTAGCTTATAAAATAAAAGGAGAAATCTCATTAATTTTCAAAATATAATTCTAAAACAAATCTTTTCAAAGACAAACTTAAAAGGACATTTAAAACATGAGACAAAAAATGATAGGTGTATTTAATTAAAGCAATTTTAGAACTATTTTTTGAAAAACTCAAAAAACATGGCAAATTTGGTTGGTAGTCACAAGTTTTTTCAGAGTAATGCTAGTGCTATTTGAGAATCATATGATAGCTTCCAACATTTTTTATTATATAGTAGAGGATCTATAGGGGCTCCTGCCTAGGAAGCATGATTTTACAAAAGAAATGACGTTAATGGTCATAAGTAAAAGCCCACCAAAAGAATCAGACTGCCAATGCTGTTAACTGGAAATAGCCAAGCAAAACTTCTTGATTAGCAATAACAACAAAAATGGAGGAGTTGAACTTAAAAACAAACAACTCACAGTGTTATCCTCCAAAGAGACCCAAACATCAAATGCACCCCTTCTCCGCCTTCCCCACCAACCCCACCCCACCGCCAACCACCAACTTCACTTGAGGAATTAAACTTCTAGCCTACCATATCTTTCACAGCCACCTCCTTTTAGCCACTTGTAAATCCCAGAAAATGAAGTTGCCAGAGCAGAGAATTTAACACCTTGAAAGGTTTCCACCCTTTGTTTGTCCCAAATTACCTCCACCAAACCCAAAACAGTGATGGTGAACATACTAGACACCTCCAAGGATATTTGAGAAAGGGTCACAATAAGATTTTCAAAAAACCAACTGTGGTCTATTTAGGAATCCTTAAACAACTTCAATTCTTGATCGATTGTACCAATTTCCTTCCTGGCCGCCTAGATATCTCCATGCACCTTTGAGAATGGGTCACCATAAGAATTTCCAAAACTTGACTGAGGTATATTTCATCATCCTTTAAGTACTTCACATCCCTGTAAATAGTAACAATTTCCATCCTAGCCAGGTTGTAATGAGCCTTGCTCAAACTGACCTCAATTTGTTTCAATTTGCTGCCTTGTAATTTTGTCAAACAGTTTGTATGCAATGTTTGTGTTTGTTGGTTTGTTCAGTTTGATGTTTGATGCTTATGATGAATGCCAAATTGATTTGAAAGCTTGAAAATAACTTCTACAATGATTATGCGAGCTTTTTAAATGCATACAAATGAGAAACTAAGTGAATTAAATGCATCTACAGCCATGAGACATTTCGTTAAACACTTGCATGCAAACTAGTAAGCTGAGTACATAGGATATTTAAATGATCAATAACAACACCAATTAAACAACTACTTATTCCTCCTTGATTGCAATAAGTGTTCAATACAATTCTTGTTCAAAATGGCCAAGACTCTTGGCAAATTACAATGATATCAAAATATGGTATTTGTTGATATGAATGCAAACCTACAGTTGCAACTTATAACTCCTAATATGCAATGTTATCATGAATGAAAAGCAAGGGAACCTAGAGGAATGATGATGCCTTGGATGAGAGCTGATGAAGGAATCAAATCTCAAGCAAATTGACCTTGTCCCAAGCCAAATCGACCCCTCTAAGAAAATCACCCTTGTTCTGATCGGATTTGCAACAATAAATAATCTTCAATGAATTTCAACCTCAAGCTCCTAGCAAAGTCACCTTGGCCCTTGGAGAAGGGTGCACCAAGTCAAGAAGAAGATCGAATGCAAAATGGGGCTCCAACAAGCTAAATCGACCCACTAATGGCATCCTCCTTATGACTACAATTTTTTGATTTTTAAATCAGAATTCTCCACAATTAAATTTGTCCTCGAAGATGTGTAAATAGTGAAGAATGAAGATGCCAAAATATTCTCCAATGCTGCTCCAAATCGACTTATACCAAAATTGGCCTTTGGCCACAAATTTTGCTCAATGAGAAGTTTGAAGTAACCTCTCCAATGGCTGCAACCTTTCAAAAGATATTTCACTTCCTTAGTTATGTTATGAATGGGAGTTTTCATTCCCAAAGACAAGATATTGCAGAAACCTTAGCTCCACAAGTGCTCATAAAATTATTGATGTCAAAATGCTGGATGAGAACAATGGAAGCCAACACCCTTTTTATATTTTTCTTTCTCCTCAACAGGGCTACTTCTAGAAGCATCTTAATATTTTTTTATTTTTTTAATTTTATAATTAACATTTGCACTTTATAATAAAATAATAACTCATAACATAAAGTGCAATATAACATCACCATATAATATGAGATTTCTAAAAATAGAAACATATCAATTAATCATTAGAAAACGTTCATATGAATACTAAATCTCCAAAGAAGCCAACTACCAACAAGGTATTTGCCAAGAAGACCCTCTAAACATGCCCCCACTAGCCTATGAGGGTTGCTGATAGGATAATCATGTTGATGTGTCAATGACTAACTGGAAGGGGACATTACAATCTGCCCCTCTTGAAATTGCTTGACCCCAAACAATCTCAACTTTGGATGTTGTAAGATCTCCTCGCTTTCCCATGTAGCATCCTCAACCAAAAAATCCCTCCACTTGATCAAATACTCTTTGATGACCCGTTTCTGCAAAGTCCTCTCCCTAACATCCAAGATAGCCTCAGGTACTAGAATCAATTTCCACTCATCATCCAGGGTGGCAAAGTCGTGGAAGGAACCACACGATGTCCTAACGCCTTCTTGAGGGGTGACACATGGAAAACATTATGTACTTTTCTATCAGCTAGCAACTCTAACTCATAAGCCACCTCTCTAACTTGTTTGATAATCCTGAAAGGCCCATAATATCGTGACTTGAGCTTCTCTGCACCACTC
This sequence comes from Sequoia sempervirens, assembly GCA_007258455.2. Classification (NCBI taxonomy): domain Eukaryota; kingdom Viridiplantae; phylum Streptophyta; class Pinopsida; order Cupressales; family Cupressaceae; genus Sequoia; species Sequoia sempervirens. Next base: position 135,813 of record VDFB02288200.1, on the reverse strand, counting down.
TTCTTGAGAGTGGACTGTCTGTAGGGTTGCAACATCAAATACACCATATCACCAACCTCAAATGAGTGCTCAATTTTCCTCTAGTTTGCATATTTCTTCTGCTAGCTTTGTGCCTTCTGAATGTTCTCATGAAGAGTCTTCATGATATCTTGACACTCCTACAATAAATCTCTAGCACTAGGAATCCGACTATCACTCAACAACAAATCCAAGAAGCTCGGCGCCTCATAACGATAAAAGACCATAAATGGTGTCATCTATATCGAAAGGTGGTAAGTGGTATTGTAGCAATACTCACAAAGATATATCCACTTTACTCAACCCTTCTGCTGTCTTGCAACATAATTTTTGAGATATCCCTCCACCCACTTATTAACAATCTATGTATGTCTGTCTATCTGGGGGTGGTAGCTAGTACTCGGAGTGAGCTCAATCCCACATAGCCTGAAAAGCTCCTACCAAAAATGACTCATAAATCAGTTGTCCCTGTCACTTACTATACTCCAAGGCAACCCATGCAACCTGAATATCTCATGAAAGAATAGCTCTACTACCTATGTAGCTGAATAAGTGGTTGTGATCAGAAAGATATGAGCATACTTGGTCAAATGATCCACAACCACATAAATACAGTCCCTACCCTAGGATTTCAACAAACTTGTAATGAATTCCATCGACAAACACTCCCACTTCCTAGTAGGAATTGGAAGTGGCTGAAGTAAGCCTCCAGGCTGAGTGTGCTATTGTTTATTTTGCTGGAAAATAGGGAATTCTCTCACATAGCGAAGAACATTAGCCTTGAGACCCTTCCAAGTGAACCTCTCCTGTATCTGTTTATAGGTTTTGAAATACCCAGGATGACTTGCCATAGCTGTATCGTGGAAGGTCCTCAAAATAATGTTCTTCACTTCCGATCCTGGGGTCAAATAAATCCGTCCCTTGTAAATGATAAGGTCATTTACAACTGAATATCTAGCATCCTGTATCAATCCCTCAACAACTCCTAAAGCCCAACTGTCCTTGGCATACTCTACTACAATAAGATGCCTCCAATCCTCTGTGATCTTTGTCATGGAACTCAAATGTGGCCATTGGGATAAAGCATCTACAACTACATTTTGTGTCCCTTTGAAAAAGGCAATGTCAAAGTCATATGATTGCAGCTTGCTCACCCACTTCTGTTGCCGGTCATTCAGGTCCCGCTGTCTAAGGAAATGTCTCAAGTTGTTATGGTTTGTCTTCACTACAAATTTGTTACCCACCAAATACTACTTGAACTTGGCCAATGCATGCATAATGGCCAACATCTCCTTATCATATATGTTGTAACTCCTCTCTAGACGTCGTAATTTCTGACTTTTGAAGGCAATTGGATGTTTGTCTTGCATGAGGACTGCACCTATCCCCTCACTAGAAGCATCACATTGTAGCTCAAAGTATTTAGTGAAGTCTATCAATGCTAATACTGGACAAGTAGTCATGAGCCTTTTAAACATCTCAAAACATGAGCCTAGGCTTCTAGTGTCCACACAAATGCCTCCTTTTTTGTCAAATCCATGAGTGGGGCTGCATTCCGTGAGTAGCCATTCATAAATCTGTGATAAAATCCACAAAGGCCCAAGAATCCTCTAAGTTGTGTCAGATTCTCAGGCGTAGGCCATTCAATGATTGCTCTGACCTTGTCAGAATCCATACAAACTCCTTCCACATTGATGATGTTTCCCAAGTATAGCAACTTGGTCATTCCCAAGTCACACTTGGATTCCTTGGCATACAATGATTCCTTGTCAAGAATATACAAGACTATACTAGGTCTGCTATATGCTCCTCCCAAGTTTTACTGTACACCAAGATCTCATCAAAGAAGACCAAGACAAACTGCCTCAACTATGACTGAAATACTCTGTTCATGGTGGACTAAAATGTAGCTGGTGCATTGGTTAGCCCAAATGGCATAACCACAAACTCAAAATGACCACAATGACAATGAAATGCAGTCTTCTCTATGTCCTCTCCCTAACCTGAATCTGATGATACCCTAACCTTAAGTCAATTTTGGAAAAATAATGGGGACCATGTAATTCATCTATCAGCTCATCAATCATGGGGATATGATACCTATTTTTTATGGTCCTTTTATTCAATAACCTATAGTCAATACACATCCTCAGAGTTCCATCCTTCTTCTTGACCAAAACAACTGATGAAGTAAATGGTGACTTGCTTGGTCTAATGTGCCCCATAGCTAGTAGTTCCTTAATAGTTTACTCTATCTCATCCTTAAGCTGCTTGGGGTGTCTATAGGGAGTAACCATCACGGGCTTGGCACCCTCCTCCAACTCGATGATGTGCTCAATTCCTCTGTCTGGAGGTCTACTTGGTGGGATATCACTGAAAACCTTGGTGTGCTTAATCCTCATTTCCTGTATATCTAGGTGGTAAACTGGCTTCTATTGTTCTCCTTGTGTCAGCATCAAGACACACTCTTTTTTTCTCTATTGTTCTCCTTGTGTTAGCATCAAGACACACTCTTTTTTTCTATTTTTCTCATCTCCTTTGCTTTCTAGCATCCTAATGATGGATCACTAAGTGTGATCCGAAATGTTGATGAGAAAACTCCAACACAATCTCAAAATACAGAAAATTAAAAAGCTTCAGCACTATGGATTGTGGAAATCTCATAGCATTAAAAGACACACTTTGTTGCCCACTCAACCATATCATGCCACATAAGCCTCTCCATCCTCCTAAAATATATCATCATGCAACTAGTATCTCGAATAGCCTTAAGCACATGTGTCTTTGCATCCACCTAGAATCTCATCTCCATCTCCCTTAGGGTAAGGGTGAACTCACCAATATCATGAAGCCACTTCATTCCCAAAACCATGTTTGTGTCATCCATATTAACTACATAGAAATCTGCAGTAAATTCATAATTATTCAAGTGCATAGGGAGGTTAGAAATCATTCAGTCACACTTGTGAGTGTAACCATCTACCACCTTAACTCATATACCCTTGAATTCTTCTGTCTGAATGTCATGCCTCTCAACCAAACGAGCATCAATGAAATTATGTGTAGCACCAGTATCGAGTAAGGTGATGATTTTATGTCCTGCCAAGACCCCACGCATTCTGAATGAACCCTCTTGCTGAATACTAGTTATGCATGCATCGGGTCACTTCTCTTCTTGCTCCTCCTCATTCCCTAACTTTTCTTCCTCATACTCTCATTTTGAATTTGATGGATGGTCTAATTTTTTTGATTCTGAATCCTCATAAAAAACCCACATCACTCTATTTGCTTTTCCCTTAGGTTTCAATGGGCAATCATGGCTTGCATCATATGGTCCTTTGTAATAGAAGCACATTTTTTTCTTGTGCAAATTGTTGAGAGTGTCATGATCTTAAGGTGTTGTTGATTTTCCTTTAAAATATGATTTGTCCTTTTTGGAGAAGGATTTGTTGTCCTTATGTGAAGAAGACCCCTTTGATGTGAACTTGCTTTGTGGGGTAGCAAGTTCCATACTCCTAGCTTTCTTCATGGCCTCCTGTAGAGAAGGTGGATCAAAATCCTTAACCCATCCTTTCAATGGTTCCATCAGCCCGTCTGTGAACAATACTACCAATCTCCTCTCTGAAATCTTTGGTACCATAACTGACAACCTTTGAAAATCAACAATAAATGATTCAAGAGTCCCATGTTGCTTCAACTATGCCAACTCTCAGAATTTCACCTCAGGGTCCTTAGCATGAAATTGTTCTATCAACTTATTAGTGAACTCCTCATAAGTACAAATATGGTTATGGCCAAGAGTGACTAAACCATGATACCACCATTCATGAGCAACTCCATCCAAATGAAGTGTAGCAAACTTGATGGCATCTTATTTGGGCATTGGGCTCAAGGAAAGGTAGTTATCTAACTTTTGCACCCATGACCTTGTTGTACATTTGTCACTCCCATCAAAATGTGCCAAAGTTATCTTCCCAAGAGCTTGTTGATAATTTGTTCTAGGTAGAGCACGTGGCTCATTCCTCCCACCATTCCTCCTATTATTATGATTCATAAATTGACCAAAATTCCATTGCTCTCGAAGGTATGGAGGTAATGTGTTGTACTCCAGATAGGCTTGTCCTGCATAGTCTCCAAATGGTTCATTAGCCTCAACCTATGGTTTCTCTTCCCTTGGAGTGAAAGTAAGGGAGAGAGGTCTAGAAGTTGACCCTCTTGGAATTGTGGTATATTGTCCCACCATTCCTTCACCTCCATTTCCATTATTTTTTCCACAATTGCTACTTTCACTCACATTATTATGCTATTGTTGTTGTGGAATTAGAGTAGCTATCTAATCCATTCTTCCTAACAACCCCGAAATCATATTAAGCATGTTATCGAACTTCCTTTCTATTCTAGCAGCTCTTTCTTCCATTGTAAGTCTAGCTCCTTCTGCCATCTCTTTAACTGCTTTATCTGACTGCCTCAAATCTTCTGAAAGTGTATCTGTAATCTAATTTCTTTGTTGTATTGCTCTTTGATGCGTATAGTATCTAGGTGTACCAATCTCATGTGGCTACATGAAGATCTTTAACCCTTCAGGATGGCAAGATCAAACCTCTGATACCACTGTAATGAGCCATGCTCAAATTGACCTCAATTTGTTTCAATTTGCTGCCTTGTAATTTTGTCAAACAGTTTGTATGCAATGTTTGTGTTTGCTGGTTTGAAGTTTCAGTTTGATGTGTGATGCTTATGATGAATACCAAATTGATTTGAAATCTTGAAAATAACTTCTACAATGATTATGCAAGTTTTTTAAATGCATACAAATGAGAAACTAAGTGAATTAAATGTATCTACAACCAAGAGACATTTCGTTAAACACTTGGCATGCAAACTAGTAAGCTGAGTACATAGGATATTTAAATGCTCAATAACAACACCAATTAAACAACTACTTATTCCTCCTTGATTGCAATGAGTGTTCAATACAATTCTTGTTCAAAATGGCCAAGACTCTTGGCAAATTACAATGATATCAAAATATGGTATTTGCTGATATGAATGCAAACCTACAACTACAACTTATAACTCCTAATATGCAATGTTATCATGAATGAAAAGCAGGGGAACCTAGAGGAATGATGATTCCTTGGATGAGAGCTGATGAAGGAATCAAATCTCAAGAAAAATGGCCTTAACCCAAGCCAAATCGGTCCCTCTAAGAAAATTGCCCCTATTCTTATCGGATTTGCAACAATAAATAATCTTCAATAAATTTCAACCTCCTTAAGCTCCTAGCAAAGTCGCCTTGCCCCTAGAAGAAGGGCGCACCAAGTCAAGAAGAAGATCAATGAAAAATGGGGCTCCAACAAGCTAAATTGACCCACTAATCATTAGCATCCTCCTTATGACTGCAATTTTCTAATTTTTAAATCAGAATTCTCCACAATTAAATTTGTCCTCGAAGATGTGCAAATAGTGAAGAATGAAGATGCCAAAATATTCTCCAATGTTGCTCCAAATCGACTTATACCAAAATTATCCTTTGGCCACAAATTATGCTCAATGGGAAGTCTAAAGTAAGCTCTCCAATGGCTGCAACCCTTCAGAAGATATTTCACTTCCTCAGTTATGCTATTAATGGGAGTTTTCATTCCCAAAGACAAGATACTGTAGAAACCTTAGCTCCACAAGTGCTCATAAAAATATTGATGTCAAAATGCTGGATGAGAACAATGGAAGCCAACACCCATTTTATATTTTTCTTTCTCCTCAATAGGGCGGCTTCTAGAAGCATCTTAATATTTTTTAATTTTTTGATTTTATAATTTACATTTGCACCTTATAATAAAATAATAACTCATAAGATAAAGTGCAAATATAACATCACCATATAATATGAGATTTCTAAAAATAGAAACATATCAATTAATCATTAGAACACCTCCATATGAATACTAAATCCCCAAAGAAGCCAACTTCCAACAAGGTATCTACCAAGAAAACCCTCTAAACATGCTCCACTAGCCTACGAGGGTCGTTGATAGGCTAATCATGTTGATGTGGCAATGACTAATTGGAAGGGGAAATTGCATAGGTTGCGATCATTCATTGAAGCCAATTAATTCAAGTCCTCAGCTAGCAGAGAATCTAAACCTGGCGCTTTTGTAGCCACTTGATATCAAAGAAAAGAGCTAATAGGCAAAGAAGCCATTGCTATTGCCCTACTAGAGGTACCACTGTCTCTAGCTTATCGATAAATTTGTCTCAAATGGCTGCCTTCTAGCAAAGAGGATCATTCACCCCAACACCAGTGTCACCCAGCAAAAAATTTGATAAAGCCCAGGGCTGCACTATCCTTGTAGTCAATAGTTGCACATAACCAATGATCAAAGACTCTTCCTCTTAGATAGGGCTCCTATTTGGTAGAGCTATGACACCTGGAAATCACTGCACATGTACAGAGCCCAGAATAAACTGCCCAATGCCACCTGAACAACCACCAAGCAACACCTACCATTGACAACAAAAGACACATAAAGCAGGGCAGCTGCAACATGCCCAGGCAAAAGCAACACTGAGGAATGAAATTGGATACCACATGGAAGAATTTAAATGAGCCAAAGCCAATGGTGAAGGGTATTAAAAGGAAGTCCTTTGCATGCCTACCAATGCACCATCTTGAAGCCCAAAAGCTATAACCACATGAGCCGCCTGTGACAAAAACATTATTGCCAAAAAAGGATTAGAGATCCACCACATGGTCAAGGCAACAAAAAAAGAAAGAACTAAGGAGGCTTAAAAGCTAATTAGTCTTGTAGATCTACCCAAGGATTAGGTTGCATACTATACAAAGCCATCAATGGCACCTAATCCACACCTAAAATGGTGGAAAATTCAGTTGCCACATTCACTTCCCTGAAACAATAAGAGAAAATGACATCCTTGAAAGGGAAGCAAAGATGACAATAATGTTGAAGTTTCAAGAATAGTTTGTTTTGGTCTTCATTTGGAAAATGCAAAAGCTTCTCATTAGGACAATAATGTTTATAGACACCCTTAATAAAATCTAGATAACCTACTTTGACCACCAGCTTTTTAAAATCTAGAAAGGAGGCCAAAAAGTCCCTGGAATCACTCTCTCCCATTCAGCTTCATTTTTTGAGCAACAACCAAGAAACAAGGAACCTCCATGAACAAGGCAACATTGATCATATTTATGCACAAACCTATCTCTAGTGGTAGTAGGATCACCTCTAGAAGCCCCATCAAAGTTTAATCATCAAAAAATCTATGGGATGTCTCAACCATTTTTTTGGCATGTTTTTTTGATGTTATCTTATCCCTTGAGTTGGGGTGATATTTCTAACATCCTCACCACTATCTTTTTGTCTCTTCTTGAAACATAAAATCAATTAGTGAATAGTGGATTACCTCCACTTTACAACTTTGAAACTTGACTGGAATGTTATCTTATCTACTTTGGATAACCTACCCAATAGATAGGATGGAGGCTACTCCAATTTCATGTTGCTATCACATGTATTTTTTAGATCTACATATCTATTGTATATGCTATTACTTCTACTTGTTAGAATACAATGATGGGTCAGTTGACAGTCTTATTAAATTAATCCTTATTGTGAGATTTATTTATATAACCAATTATTTGTCTTATAGATATTTTAAGTGTGGTTCTATGTCTTAATCACAAATGTGTTTCTTGTCTATATGTTTGAAGCATAGGAGCTATATTGGGAGAAAAATAAAAGTAGAGAAGGATATTATTGTCATGGAACTTGGTTTACATGTACTATTTATCAATTGTTTTGATATTTGAAACATGTGTTGACCAAATTTTTCGTTAATGTGCATTGTAACCTTTTGATCAAATATTGGAGCCACATAAATTGGCTTGCCAACAACCACCACCTCGAAGGGAAGTTTCATCCAAATTGTACTTGAAATTGAAAACCCAATACTTGATTCTTGGTATAGACATACTATTACAAAACAGAAGGTAAAATATTTGATGTATTAAATAAAGGATACGAAGGCTCCTTAAATAGATTTACAAAGATGAAGTTTCTAAAAAAAACAAGTAATAACTGAAGACAAAAATAGAAACTATCTAACCTAACTAAAATGGCCATTATATTATTTAATATATTTAATACAAAGAAGGCTTCCCCCTTTTCTTCAAAAGGTTCTGCAACAAAAAACAAGAGCTTGCAACTGAATCTACCACTTGAGATGAGACTACCACCAATCCTCCTAGAAATTGTAGAACTTCTAGATATAACTAAAAATCATCACAAAATGTCTTAGAACTTGATGTTGGGTAACAAAGTTGTCCCTCCCTATAGCCAAAGACACTGAAAAACAACTACCATGATTTTGAGGAAAAATTGGCAAACCCTCCAATCTTTTGGAGATGATCATGACACCCTACAATAGATTGCAAGAAACCACAATTTTTTAGGACAAAATCACAAAACCTTGAAACTGAAGTTTACAAAGCGTCATTTTTTAGAAAAAAAGGGTAAAAACCCACAAAGGAATCCCATCCAACTTTGCGAATTACAAAACCCAGTACAAAATTTGAGACATAGATCAACATACAAAACATCATTTTTAAGGAAAAGGGTAAAACCTTTTCCATAATTTTGAAGAAAAATATTAAAACCCTCCATAATTTTTTTCGAAAAAATATTAAAATCCTCACACTTTTGAAGGCAAAAATTAGAAAACTGACCAATGATTTTTAGGAAAAAAAAATATTAAAAAACCACCAATGATGATTGTTTTCTAGGAAAAAAAATATTAAAAAAACCCAACCAAAAATGAATCACGATTTTCTGCAAATTGCCCAGAAAACTTCAAAAACCTTTCTCATTTTTAAGGATGCCCAACAACAATGAAAAAACTGCCCAAAGATTCGTGCCATCAAGCTCAAAAACACTGGTAGGAAAATGAGCTCATAGATCTCGTCCATAAATAGAACCAGAAATCACGAGCAGAGACCCAGAAGATGCTACTCAAAAATGGCTAAAAAAAATGCGGACAAAAGAATGACTAAAAACCACCTAGAATAATGAAGAAAATGTGCTCAAGAGGTCGCTCACAAATGCACAAACCAGGAAAAAGATCCGTCGCCAAGAAAAAGAACAAAAAAAAATGGCTTGAAAAACCCTACGCGTGCGGCCAAAAATACAGAAGAAACAAAACTCGCGGCTGCTGAACAGGAAGATTGAGACTTTCTAGATGAAGAAGAAACACGAATCTAAAGAAAAACAATCATTAGATTTAACACAATTTTCTTGAGTAGGGGAGAGGACCTAGTACCTAAGCATGTTTCAATAGTTGTGATAGTAGTTATTTATATAATGCCTAATATTTTTATCAATATTGGACCAATAGTTGTCACTTTAAAGTTGTTAGTGTTGATGATAACTACCCATAATTAAACAAAATGTATTCCTTTGATCTAAAAAGCAACCAATCATGTGATTCCACATCAGTGCTCAATAAAACATGCTGTGAATTCACAAGTATTGGTCTCACTTTTTTTTTTGGCTCTTTTGGACACCTTGACAAAAAGCATGCTGATGTGGCATCATATTTGATGATGTGGCCCTGAAACCTTAGTTATAAGCAGGGGACTTGCCATGTAAGCTGCTGTAAAAAAATGGGAGTGATTTGAAATTTCCACATAGGATAATTAGAAGTGTGAAGTTAGGGTGCAAAACTACTAGGCCCTTTCCCCTAATTCAACGCCTAGAATAAAAGACGATTTTTGCTTTCCTCAAAAATCCCGAACCCTCCTGTGAGGGAGTCAGACCCAAACTGCCTTCTACTTTGATACTATATTACAAAATAGATGGTAAAATATTCAATGTATTAAACAAAGGAGACAAAGGCTCCTTAAATAGATTTACAAAAATGAAGTTTCTAAAAGAAACAAATGATAATTGAAGACAAAATAAGAAACTATCTAACCTAACTAAGATAACCATTATATTATTTAATATAGATAAGTAGGAGGTATTTTTCCACAGCGTGTCAAATTATGATATTGCTATCAGGATTCAACCGTGTAGCTTCGAGTCAAACTCATTGACCCATGCTTCATGAGTAGTGGTTCAACAAGAACCCATCTCTCATGATATCGAATGGTCCACTTAGCACTCATTGCATCTAGGTGATGCTCACAGAGGTGAAGCACTGGTCCGTCCCGGGAGGTCGCCCATCCCAGTACTGCTCCAGCTCAAGCGCGCTTAACCAGGGAGTTTTCTCCAAGGTTAAGCCCACTTGAGTTGTTACCCCATTTGCAAACCCACCGATTTAAAGCTACACAGTTGAATCCTGATAGCAATATCATAATTATTTAATATATTTAATACATACACCATGCAAACCCACCGATTTAAACATATGCACAATAGCAACTACTAAACAATAATTGGACACATGATTTTACACAACATTGAAGCTTATTTATTCACAACACAAATAGACCAGTTACACATACACATGACTACCCTTTCCCAAAATTGGGGGCAAGTGCAACTCTTTCCTTTCCTTCACTATGGGTACCTAAACTTGTATAGAATATATACTCAACTCTCTCAACTCTTGGATATGAATATATCTCACAGGTGCATAAGAGGCTTGCTTTTATAAACACAAGTGCTTCCTATTATTACATAGCTCATCCACATTGATTTAGGTGCAAGAAAGCTCATGTGCATGGTTTTTCTAAACATAGATTATTGATTACAACCTCTTGCATGACTTCTTCTACATGCATGTGTTTGATAAATGCTTTGAAAGTTAATTAACAATAACAATTATAAAGTCTAATGGTAGATGTCTATTCGAACAGTCCATTTATGACACCAAAATCCTCTGAGTACAAATAATGTATTCCATCCTCAGAATAATGTTGAAATAGTATAATTTCCAGTACATCTCCATTGCCACTTCCATGTATAGAGACAGTTGAAATGAAACTGAGTGTTTTGTTCATTCGTTGTCAAGTTGTTAAATCTGTTTGCTAGAGTTTAGTTAGTCTATCCTCCACCTGTTCTCCATGTCTCTAAATATTCCCACGTTGCCTATTAATATGTTATAATTGTTTCCACATCTCCTACTCTCTTCTCCATGTTTCTTGTTCTATTATGTTGTAGTTTCCTATTTTTCTTTTATCTCCTCATTTGTGTTGAGACTCAGATGTTTGAAGTCCTCTATAAATAGAGAGACATTGTAAACATATTGCAATGAATAAAAATTGTGTGATTATTTGTTGTAGCATTCACATCATAGTTTTTGTATTTTCTTCTCTTTGCTTTCAAATTTGGTATTAGACCCAGCCCTAGTTGATGTGTAGAAGAACTTTAGAAAAAAGTAATTGACAAAGGAGATTTCACAAGTTTTTTGTGCTGAGATAAATGGAGAGGTAGATTTAGGAAGTTGTTTTATTGCAACTTTCTAAAGGAATCACTAAAGATATTTTTTGATGTTTAGCTCAGTTTGCAAATATGTGTATGAATAGTAGCATTTCTTAGCCTCAGATTCTGCTATTTACTGATAAGAATTATTATTTTTGGTTTATAAAGATGAAAACATTGTTTTGTTCTCAAGATGTATGGGATTTGGTAGAGAGGGGTTTTGTAGAACCATAGGAGCATGCAGCTTTTCAGGCATTATCACAAGCTATGGATGATTCGGTGTTCCCAAGGGTTGCTGCAACAAATAGGTCCAAACAAGCTTGGGAGGCACTAGAAATTGCTTATCAAGGTACAACCAAAGTAAAGGTAGCTAAGTTATAGACACTAAGAAGTTCTGAAAATATTCATATGAGTGGTTCAGATTCTATAGATCATCTTTTTTACTGAAGTTATGAATATTGTTAATCAAATGACCACACATGGGAAAAACATAACTAATCAAATGGTGGTTGAAAAGGATCTTAGAATTCTGCCTAGTAAATTTGATGCAATTGTAGTTTCCATTGAAGAATCAAAAGATTTAACTCAACTATCTATAGATGAACTATTGGGATCCTTATTATCTCATGAATCTAGAATGAATAGGAATAACAATTCTTCTACAAAGAATGCTTTTAGATCTCAAGTGTAATCTAATAGATGAAGAGAAAGATCAAAATTTAGAGGAAGAAGAAGAGGTAGAAATGGTCATAAAAGTTCAAATCAAGGAGAAAGGACCAATGAGTCCAATCATAGTTTCAATAACAAAGGACAAGGAAGAAATCAATTTCAAGAACAATCACCAAGGTTTGATAAATCCCACATCTAATGTTATTACTATAAGAAATATGATCATTTTGCAAATGAGTATAGAAATAAACAATAATAAATGGACAAGAATGGTTCAAATTATTCAGATGTATCTGATAATAATTCAGGAAGTTTATTTATAGCTTGCAATGTAGCTCAGGAAAGTTCTTAGGATGTTTGATTTTTACACAGTGGTTGTAACAATCATATGATTGGGAATAGAGAGTTATTTGCTAGTCTTGATGATTTTGTGAAATCTGAAGTGAAATTGGGAAATGATAGTATAGTATCTGTAATGGGGAAAGGTGTTATAAATGTTTTTACTAAAAGTGGAGAAAATAGATACATCCCTAATGTTTACTTTGTGCCCGGATTACAACATAATCTAATGAGTGTGGAACAACTAATGCAAAATGGGTATAGAGTTTTCTTTAACAATGATGCTTGTACAATTATGGATAAAAATCCTAGTGACAGATTAATTGCAAGGGTTGAGATGACAAGGAATCAAATGTTCCCCCTCTAGATGATTTGTATTCAAGGAAAAGAAGAAGTTAATTTCAGGACAAAATACTTAGACTAGACATGGTTATGGCATTTGAGGTATGGTCACCTTCATTTTGATGGTTTGAGTTTATTGCAAAAGAAAAATATGGTAAGAGGATTACCAATGATCATGCATCCAACCAATCCATGTGAGAGTTTTATATTAGCAAAGCAACACAGAGAAATTTTTCCTGTAGGAAGTTCAAATAAAGCAAGGGCTCCATTGGAGTTAGTTCACATTGATATATGTGGACCAATGCAAACTTTGTCTTTAGGAGGAAATATATATTTTCCAACATTCATTGATGATTTTAGTAGGAAAACTTGGATATACTTTCTAAAGAAGAAGTTTGAAGCCTTTGATAAATTCAAGGAGTTCAAAGCTATGGTGGAAAAGAAAAGTGAACTTTTTGATAGGTGTTTTATGACTGCACCAACACAGAATAAAGTTTCCTATGGTTACTCTATCCTTTCTTGATCAAAATCTCTTGCATACTAAGATTGTGAAAGATCATGCATTCAACTCCAAGGTTCCTTTATGTAGTGGATGTAGACTCAGTTGGCATAATGTGATTTGCTAGTATTTCAAGGGGACTTAAACAATTGTTCACTCAAAGAGAAAGGGATTTTCTACATTTGGAAGATTTTTCAATGAAGCTCAAGTTTCCTAAGCTAAGTAGAAAGTACAAAATTTGAATGGCTGAAGGGATTAAAAATGCTATGATCTAGTCTAAGTGCAGGATGTGGAGATCAACTCTTACAAACTTCAACCAAGCTTTGCTTTGCCTCACCTTGGACAACTTCCACAAAACTATTGCAATCTTCCAAGGAGTAGCTAGAAATGTTCAAATTACAATTTAGCATGAAGACACCATCACAACAACGCATACCAACATGTAAATCATAATCGAAGTTAGGTCCAAACTATTCTAGTTAACCACACAAGGTGAACGCACCATCAATGAGCCCACTAATGGTATGGATTAGTGAAGATTTCTCAATTCAACCAACACATTCCACAACTATCTACTTGCATGAAATGAAATTTATTCTAGTCTAAGTTCTACTTTAAGATTCTATGTGAATTGGAAGGATGAAGAAACCTTGCTACCTACCCACAATAAAAGATGAAATCACAAGCAATGAAAACTACTTTTATTAAAGGAGTGTTCACAACAATTTCTTACAAAGCATTCAATTGAAAAATTTCCTTCCACTTCCTATCTATCAATCTATTAATCTATGCTATGTTATCAATTTCTCTCTATTCCTTCTATGCTCTCTATATTCCTATATCTATGATACAAATGAGGGGGGATGCCCCTTTTATAGCTGGCCAATTCCAACAGACGGATTATATTGAATTACAATGAACGACTAAGATTGAGCCACATAAGCCCTATTCAAGATTCTTCCCTAAAAACTATCAGAAAGTGGAGGAGTGGGGTAATAAATAAGCACAGAAAGCCCACTCTCTCCCTTTGACCATGCTATGAGAATTTAGTGCAGACTATCATCTAGAAGATTCTCATCTAGAAACATGTTCCCATTGTTCTTTTCTTTGACTGCAAATTGGATGGATCTGGTCAACACTGCCTCAACCTCCTAAACTGAGAAGGGTGGAACATGGTTGAGTTGAAATTCAAGCACCGTGACTGCTTGTCCTTGTCAAGTACATGATTTACCCCAAGAAACTAAGGCATCTTGAGTGCTCTAGATGATGTTGGAGAAGGTTGAAATATTCTCATAATCCATCTAGGAAAATGATCTCACATCTAAAAAGAAAGGCTCCAATCTACCCTTAAGGCTATCCACAGTTACCTCCTCTGGAGTCAACCTTTTAGCAAACAAGGATTCAAGTGTGAAGAAGAGTCCTTTTTGTATATTTCCCATAGCCTTCCTAACTCTAATAGATTCTTCCTGTGTTGTATCAAAGAAGCCTCAACCTATGAATGCTGAAGAATACCATCCTAGGAAGTCGTATCTATCACCCTCTTGGATCACTCCTCCTTTAACCAGAGTCTGTGTGGGAATATGCATGAAGGCTGCCAAGCAAGGAATAGTTTTATCTTGATAAATGTGAGTTTCTCCCCAAGCTTGATCAAAATTATTCATGCGCATAAGAATACTAGAGGCCTACTAAAAAGAATAGGAAAGATCATCAATGAACTTCTCTTCCTCAATGCGAACATTGCCAACCCATTTATCTACCTCTTGATCCATGTTCTTCAAATCTTCCAGGCCACTAATCGATTCCCTTGAAATCTTAGTTGGAAGATCAACTACCGGATTCTCTTGTCCACACGGAAGTGCTAAGTGTTGCACATAACCAATCAAAATTTTATGTTCTCTTTTCAACCTCTTGTACTTTCCTTCCATCTAAAGCAGCCTATCCTTCAGAGCCTGATAGGAGCTATCACATTCTTCAATTATCTGAGCTCTTATAGAATGGCCTAATTCCATAATAGTGATCACTTAATTTTCAAGGATAGCCTCATCTTAGTCACACTCTTCTTTGGGAACAACCACATGAAGTGTGCGAGAACAATACTTATCTGTGGATATATTCAAGAACTTTCTGGCTCTCTTCATTTCTGGTGACCTGTTGATTCTACTGAGGAATTCTTCCATCTCGATTGATGGGTTAGTCTCCTCCTCAGGACCCTTTCTCATCCTTTCCCTAAGCCAATATGGCACTACCTATTGCGGGTCACAAACAATAAGTGATTGTTCCTCTCTCGCTTCCTCTTCATGTACTTCTTCTCTAACAATGTTTTTTTGAGGCTCATCATTCTCCATCTATTGAACACCTTCTCCTAAACCTCGAGGTTCCTGCCTTGTAGTATTCTCCTCTTCTAACGTTGTCTCAATCATTTGCTAGAATCGGATATCTGTTTCCATATCCTCTTCTTCTTCTCATTGTTTGTCTCTCCTAGGAACTTTAACACTTAGGGGTTGATGTGATTTTTGTGACTGCACCAATCAGCAAACAAAGTATCCAAAGGCTATTCCATTCTCTCTTGCTCAAAGTATTCCATGCGCTAAGATTGCAAGAAAGATCACACATTCAACTCCAAGGTTCCGAAAATGCTATGGAATACCCTCAGTCGGTTCGTTGTGATTTGTTGTTTACATGAGGGGACTTACACAATTGTTCAAAAGCTTTACAACTAACAACAAGTTAATGATTGGAAGAGAATTTTCATGCATTGCGAATGATTTAGTGTTGAGGTATGAATTTTCTAAAACTAACTGGGAATGTACTGAATTGAATGGTTGCAGGGATTAGAAAATTTATGTCCTAGTCTAAGTGCAAGAGGTGTTGAGCTTGACTTCAGTGAACTTCAATCAAACTTTGTCTTGCCTCGCGTTGGAAAACTTCAACAAGGTTGGTACAATCTTCAAAGGAGCAATGAAAGGTGTTCATATTACAACTCAACAATGCAAATACCATCAAGACGATGCATACAAACACGTGAATCACAATCGAAGTTAAGTTTGAAAAGTACTCCAGTTGACCACACAGGGAAAACTTACCATTAGTAAGCTTGCTAGTGGTATGGATTAAATGAAGATCACTTAAATCAAACACAACCACCCACAACTAACTACTTACATGAAAATGAAAATTACTTTAACTTAAGTCCTACTTGAAGTTGAAGGGCAAAGAAATCATGCTAACTACTCATAATAAAAGACAAATTCACCATCAATGAAACTCTTTTTATTATGATAGTCTTCACAACAATTCCATACAAAATTCTCAAAGGGAGAACTTTCCTTCTCTTTCAAACTATGCTATGCAATGAAACTACGCTAACTCGAAACTATCTCTCTATTCTCTATCAGAATGTCTATTCTCTAGTCTAATAATGTACAAATGAGGGGGAGTCCCCTTTATATAGCTGGCCAATCTCAATGGACGGTCCAGATTAAATTGCAATGGATGGCTCAGATCAAGCCACATCAGCCCTAGACTAGATTCTTCCCTAAAAACCGCCATAAGGTGGAGTGGTGCAATTAATGAGCATGAAAATGGCAGATTCCTCCTTTGACCACTATGGGAAATTAATACCCACTATCCTTCTAGAAGATTCTGATCCAAGAGCATGTTCCCATTGTTCTTCTCTCTAACTACGTAAGCAACAAACTGGGCCAACACTACATCAACTTCTTGTTCAGAAATAGCTAGAGTAAGATTGAGTTGATACTCTAGGATAGCAATCGTCTGCTCCTGCCAGATGCAACATTTTTTCTAGGCCTCAATGGATTCCTGTGTGCTCTAAATAATGGTTGAGAACGTGGAGATATTTTCAAAGTCCACCTGAGCAAATACCCTCATCTTAGAGAAGAATGGCTGCAATCTTCCCTTCAATCCATCCACTGTCACCTCCTTGGGAGTTAGTTGTTTCATGAATAATGCCTATAGCATGTTGAAGATGCCTTCATGAATATTTCCCATAGCCTTCTTGATCTTGGCTGACTCCTTCTTTGCCATGTCGAAGAAACCTTGACCAGTGAATGCAGCAGAATACCAGCCTGGAAAATCATATCGACCTCCTACCTGAATCACCCCCTCTTCAACCAAAGTCTGCATTGGCATGCACATCATAGCAGCTAGGTGTGGAATAGTCTTATCCTGAAATATGTGAGTATCATTCCAAGCTTGCTCAATGTTCTCGAAATGAGAGAGGATGTTGGAAGCATGTTGGAAAGAGGAGACAAGATTCACAATGAATCTCTTAGCCTTAGTACAAACACCACCAATCCACTTGTCTCCCTCCTGAATGGTCTTCTTAATCTCCTCGAGCCTACTGATTGACTCCCGTGGAAGCTCAGGTGGAAGTTCCACCATTGGGTTCTCTTGAGCACATGGACATGCTAGATGCCACACATACCCAACTAATTCCCTATGCTCCCTTTTCAGCCTCTTGTATTTTTCTTCCTTTCACAGCAGCCCATCTTTCAACTCGTAGAAGGATTTTTCAACTTCCTTGATCACTTGTGCTCCAGTAGGGCACCCCAATTCAATTGTAGTGTTAGTGTAATTCTCAGGAATGACTTCATCTAAGTCACATTCCTCTCTCGGAACCACAATATGGAGAGTGCGAGAACCAACCTCATTCATTTCCATCCTGGAGTACTTCCTGGCTCTCTTCCTTTTAGGTGACCCACTTATTCTGTTAAGGAGCTCTTCCATCTCTATTGCTGGGTCAGTTTCATCCTTTTGATCTCCTCTTATTGCACTGGTGAGCCAATTTGGGACTTCTTGTTGAGCGTTATAGACAATAAGCGGCCACTCCTTTGTCGCTTCTACCTCATGAATTTCTTCCTCAACAACATTTGATTAAGGCTCATCTGTTTCCATATGCTGACTATCCTCCTCAAGAACCTGAACTTCAAGCTTCATAATGTATTCATCCTCAAAGGCTGCCTTGAGTGCACAATCCAAGCAAGTTTCTATTTTTGTTTCTTCATCTTCATCTGGCTAGTTGGCACTCCTAGGAGCATTGACACTTTGACTATCAGGCTCCTTAGACAATGGCTAGTTAAATTCTTCCATTTCTTGTTCTTCAGCCACTCTAACCCTTTGACCTACAAATATTGACACCTCTTGTACATTAGAAGAGTGAGCCAACAACTGTGTGGGTGATGTTTTCTCTGTCCTCTAAGGCTCGGGCTGAATTGGTTCTTCCTCCTATTGTGGTTCCATAGCTTGGGCGATTTGTTTCCTCTTCTTTATTGACATCAGTGGCCTTCGATCGCCCATGAGGTTGTATGTGAGGGAAATTGATTTCCTCTTAATCCTATGAACATGCCCATCCACCCAACTCCTTGTGAAAGTTAAGACAAGCATAGACAAAGTGTCCAAGTCTATGATCTTTGACTCTGCCTAATTAGGTGGCAGGATTGGCATGTCCTTTATTGATTCATAATCTGGGTGAGTAATGCTGGCATCTTCATCTACTTGATCTGGAACTTGGACAACCTCACACTCTCTGATCAGTTTCAGAGGCAATCTGGAGAACATCCTCTTTCTGATTTCAGCTTCATCTCTTGCATTGGCCCAAAAATCTTCTACATGAGCCTTGTGTTGATATTCTTCTCCTTGTATCACCCCAATCTTCCTTTGAGGATCAAAATCCTGTCGACTGGTGTGTAGAGTGAGGTGATAGAATTGGAACTCATCCTCTGCTTCATGGCTGCTTGCAAAGAAGGACACTCCTCAAGTGAATTTCGCATAACAATAGGGAAGTGCATCCCTCCTTTCTTCTTTTTCCTTATAATTTTGTCATAGGCCATGAGTTTCCTAGACACTTCAAGCATCACCGTCCTATCTGTGGGGTATCTTGGTAGTTGGTAAGAATATGATTGGAACCTCGGTAGCCTTATATACGTGAACTTCGAGAATTGGATAAACCAAAACCCATACTCTTCAATTAGCTTTTGTGCTTCTTTGGATATTATTTATTGCATTCTCCATTGAAGAGTCCTTGTGATATACATAGTGAAAGCATTGTTCACTCTTTTGAAGTGTGAGTTACTTGTCAGATGTAGCTGCCTGCAAACTTCATGGATTTTGAATTGACTAGAACCACACCCAATCAGATCCTGGTATGTCAGCCCCTTATACATCGTCATTTGAGCTAGCATATAAATGACATACGAGCTCATGTAAAATGTCTTTGTTCTCCTTAGGCCTCTGAATTGTTCATCAATGTTGTCATTGATCATCTTTTCCCAATCCACATATTCTTTTCCTTCTAGCACCACGCTAATGTAGAAGAACATCCAAGGCTCAAAAGCATATGCTTGTGGGCTGCCATTCACCCAGCTGAGAATCATGATCAAATCACAATATTCTTGTTTCAGCTCCTCTGAGATGATCTGCTTTGGCAACTTGGCATGAGGAGGCTTTGGCTTCCTCATCCATGTTGTGTTGATTATCTTTGCACACCTATCAAAAGATGAGGCATACATTTTATCAACCCTCTCCTTAGACTTGTACAACATTTTTTCCATAGTTGAAATCCCAAACGCTTCTCTAATAGCCTTAGGTGTGAAATTTTCCAACAGCTTGCCTTCTGGAGAAACAATTGTTTGGTGGTCTGGCTTGTAGTAGTTTGCACACTCCATAATCAGCTCAGGACATCAAATTGCTAGCAGAAAACCAATAGCTGCATATAATCCACTCTTCACGATGTTGTGTGAAGTCACAGATGGAAGATAACCACCCTACCCATATATTCTTCTTTTGAATGCTTCGAGGTTGAATGAACCAAGGTTGGTATCAGTCAAACCTCCCAACTTCAACACAAACTTCAATTTAGGAATAAATGACTTCTTCAGCTGCTTGATGATGGTCTTCCTGGAGGAACTCTTTTTTGCCTGCTTCAACATTTCCAGCTCTACCTACAGCCTTGCTGGTTTTAGCAACATCTCCTCTTCGAATTTCATTCATTTGCAAAATAAAAAAATCAAGCATTATAATTCTAACTTAAAAAAATAAAATTACTACGAGATGGCTGGCATGTGGAGTTAGCTTCAAAAATTAAAAAAATATTTAGCATTAAACTACCATCTCCAAACCTCGAGAAATATAACACCGAAATTCAAACTTCGAGCTTCAACAACTTTCAACAATACCATTTTCAGCACTTCAAAAAATCAAGCTCAACTTCCTTACTTCAGAATTTTCTTCTTCTTAGCACTCACTCACTTCAACTTCAACACTCTTAGCTTCAACACTTAGAAAAATTATTTACTCAGCTCAGAAATTTCTCACTCACTTAGCAATTACTTTTAGCTATATCACAATCTCAACTCTGCAACTTTGTGAAGAAAAATGAATAGCTTTAGAGTTTGTATAACTGAAAGTAGGCACCCAGTTTAACAGTTGTCATTAATTCACTCCCCCACTACTTAGAAAATTTCCAATTCGGGAGAGAATATGCTCAGTCATCATAGAGTCATCATAGGAATTTACTATTGTTGGAGATTCTTTCCTCATTCGAAAATTAAAATTTCCCTCCTTGACTACAAGCATTTTTGAGAAATTTATTAAAATTACTCCAGCATAAAAATTCATCTTCGAACAATGGCATATTTATTATTAAAATTTAATCTCAAAGCCTTTTATTTCATTTATTCCCTTTGCCAACACCTTAGAAAAACCTATATATTTCACTCAAAAAAAAATTCATCGCTTATGAGCTCCAAAATTTTAAAATCACTAGGAAAAATTATTCCCCCTTAGAACACTTTTCAAAATAAAATTTCCCCCCAATAAATATCTCTCGACTTCAAAATTTCATGTGTCTAATTGAAGGGGGACATATGATTTTTTTAAACTTTGGAAAATAATTTTAATTGAAGTTTATTTAATTTCTCCAGCATGGGGTGTTTTTTGTACTAGAACAAACTTCATTTTATTTCCAACGCTTTAGAAAAATCTCTCAGGCCACACTCAAACTTAGGCACATTTATCATTTAATTCCACACACTTAGAATGTTTTCCACTTTATTCCCCAGTCTAGGCGCAATCAAGGGGGTCAAACTTTCATTTTTGAACACTTATTATTTTCAAAGTCCTTTCTATAAGTCTAGGAGCAAATGACCTCTCCATCTTTGAGTTTCCATGCTTAGACAATTTGCAACATTCCCTTCTCAATGTTAGGCACGTTTGACACCTTGAGTTTCAAATTTGTCGTGCACTTAGAATATTCTTTGAAATTTTTCTTCTAGCTCGGTGTGTATCATGGGTATAACTTTTAGTTTCAACACTTTGAATATTTCCTCATCTCCCTTTTAACTAAGGTGCATATCCACCCATGAGCTTTCAATTCTATTGCCTTAGAATTTTTTTAGCTATCTTTCATCAAGTTAAGGCGCATTTCTATGGTCGAGCTTCCAATTTGCTTGCCTTCAAAAAAAAATCATTGACTTCCTCTTCAAGGGCACATATAGGAGGTCAAGCTTCAAGTTTCACACTTAGAAATCTTTTATCTCTCACCTTCTCAAGGCACATATAGGAGGTCTTACTTCTAGTTTACATTCCTTAGAAACTTTTAATCACTTTCTCCTAACTGGGCGCATATGAGGCCTTGAGATTCAAATTTGTCACACTTAGGATATTTCATGTGTCTTCAAGCTTGTAAGGGTGCATTTTAGAGGGTGCATTTCAATTTTTTAATACTTAGTCACATTTCTAGCCTTCCTTTTCAAGTTAAGGCACATATGACCCCCTCCACTTTCACTATCTAACACTTGAAAATATTTCCACATGCCTCTCTTTGGCTAGGCACATTTGGGGGTAGTAGCTTTAAGTTCAAAACACTTAGAAAAAATTCCAAGTATCCATGCAAGGTCAGGCGTAATTCACATGGGTAGCTTCAAATCTTGATGCCTTAGAAAAACTTCAAGGCTTCCTCCTTCCTCTTGGGTGCATTTGAGTGTCAAGATTCTAATTTAAACGCCTTAGAATATTTTCAAGACCTCTCCTAGCTAGACGCATATGACCCCTGAAGCTTTCAATTTACAACACTTGCCTTAGAAAATTTTAAGTTCTCTTTCAAGTTTGGGCACATTTACCTAGGCAAGCTTCTAGTTCCCATGCCTTAGAAATTCTCAAGGCCTCCTCTAAATCCAAGGTGCAAATGAGGGTATCTACTCCAAGTTTCATTTCCTTAGGCATTTTCTTACCTCTCCTCAAGATCAAGGAACATATAGGAGTGCATGCTTCAAGTTTTAATGCCTTAGGATATTTCCAAGTCCCTCCCTTCTTCTTGGGTGCATATGACCCCTTAGACTTCAAATTTTCTATACTGAGATTTTTTTTCTTTCCAACTCTATCTTCTTCTCAAGGCACTTTCAAAGGGGTCTACTCCAAGTTTTCACACCTTAGAATATTTTAGTCACCCTCTTCACAAGTCAAGGCACATATGGGGTATCCAACTTCAAATTTTAATGCCTTAGGAATTTTCAAGGTATCCTCTTCATCTTAAGGAACATATAGGAGGGTGTGCTTCAAATTTAGACACCTTAGAATATTTCCAAGACATCCTCTTCTCCATGGGTGCATATGAGGCCTTGAGCTTCCATCTTTCTCAAACTTAGAGATTTTCAAGTCTTACTTCCAGTTAGAAAGGGTGCATATGGAGGTGGGGTGCTTCAAATTTTGATGACTTAGAAATTTTTTCATCAACCTTCAACTTCAAGGGCGCATTTCACATGTTGCACTCCAAATTTCTTAGATTTAGTGAATTTTTCATGGCTCCTCAAGCTTCTAGGGCAGATTTTGATGCTCGAGCCTTCATTTTGTCAGTCTTAGATGAATTTCAAAGCTATCATTTGATTTCAAGTGGTTTGTTTATGTTGCTGTCAGCTTGCCCTAGATTTCTATTTTTAGAAAGTTTCTCAAATTTTGCATTTTAAGTTGATTTCAAGCTCCAAAAGGCTTTATTTTCACTTTATCTCAAACCTCGTGATGTGATTGAGCTGCTGGCATTTGATGCCTGCCTATACTTGCTATTTTTAGCAACCTACTAAAAATAGTAACTACTCAGAATGAGTTCAAACTTTGTGTGCTGATTGCCTAAAGGATGTCAAACATGACTAGTTACTATTTCTATGTGACTATTGTGTTTCACCCTATAATTTAGGAAACCCTAATTCCTTTGCATAGGCCTACTAAAAATAGTAAGTGCTTATTTTTGAATCTTTGCAACTTCGTTTGATCTTAAATTTGTGCCATGGGGTCCTCATCGCTTGCTTGACCTGCTCACACTGGTGTCTCGCTTTGACTTGCTATTTATAGTCCTATTTTAGAAGTGACTTACTATAAATAGTAAGTGTTTAGATCATCTTCAAATTTTACCAGCGGGTTCCTTGAAAGATGTTGATCATGATGGGATACGTTAGTTTTTGGAAATTTTGGTATTTGACCCCTCATTTTAAGTCTTGAAGCTAGAAACCCTAATTTGTCTTGCATGTGCTTCAGATGAGCTCTATTTGACCTCATTTTTATTGCATGTCATTGGGTTCATGATTTTGAAGTGTTGGGTAGCTACTGAAGTGGACTTGCTAAAAATAATAAGTGGTTGAAAAAGTGACCAACTAGCTACTAGATGAGTTTGCATGTCACACTGCTCGAGAGATCTTGAAAAACCCAGAAAAATGATCAACATGCAAGCACTAGCTAAATATAGCAAGTTCTGGAAAAATGACCAGCTCCACTTGCATGTTACCTCATTGTGAAGCTCTCAGAAAACCCAAAAAGACTATGTTGTCATGCGCTGAGAAATCTTGCATGCAAACCCCTAAAAATAACATCCAAAGCCCGAATCATTGAAAGTCATCATCTCGTTTTGCATGCTATATCACTGCGAAGGTCTCGAAAAACCCACAAAAAATCTTTAGACATGCATCTAAAAGTCCAACATGCAAACACTAAAAGTGGCCCTCGAAGGCAGAACTGCTAAAAATAGTAAGTTGTCCATTTCAGCTCAAATTTTGCAAGCAAGTAGCTCACAATGTTCTAAGTGCAGTACAATTGTCAAAATTTGAAAATCCCAAGAAAATAGGCCTCAAACTGGAATTTACTAAAAATAACAAGTTATCAGAATTCAGTGAAAATTCAGTGGGGGCATGTAAGAAGTATCTTAACAGTAGTGCTAAGCTTAGAACTCAACTAGCCAACTCAATTTGACCTCAAAGTTGTCTGAAGAATGTAAACCCTAATTCATCAAAAAGCCCTCTAGACTTAACCAAAATTCAACCTAGGCCAAATGATAGGTACATCACTAGACATAAAGAAATGGCAGAGAGAGATAGACCAAAATACCCAAGCCAAAAGACCTCAATGGAGCAAAAATTAGGGGGTCCCCATTTTGAATGGGTTTGATGTGTGAAAATCTCACAACATTAGGTTATTTGGTTCTCTAGGGTGATGCTTCTTCTACCCTCTGGCTCGCAAACAATGACACCTCATGCACACTCAAAGAATGAATCTGCGATGGCATGGGTGATACTTCTTCTACCCTTTGGGGCATTGGCTGAACTTGCACTTCTCTTCATGGTTTTGAAGCTTGAGCAACCTATTTTCTTCTCCTAGTTGATGGCGGCCTCTGGTCACCCATGAGATTGTAAGTGAGGGGAATTGATCTTCTTTTAAGCCTATTCACATTCCTTTCCACCCAATTCCTTGTGAATGTAAAATTTGGTATGCATAACATGTCCAAGTCTATGATCTCTAGTTCTGACCAATTAGGTAGTGGAACTGGTGTGTTTCTTACTGATTCATAATTTGGCTACATAACATTCATGTCCTCATATACTTGATTTGGAACTAGAACAATCTAGCATTCTCTGATAATCTTCCAGGGAATTCTGGTAAACATTCTTCTTCTAACTTCAACATCATCTACCACATTAGCCTAGAAGTCCTAAATATGTGCCTTGTGCCTTTACTCCACACTTTGCACCATTTTGATATTGTTATAAGGATTAAAATCTTGTCTACTAGTGTGGTACAACTCATCTTCAACTTCTTTGGCTGCTAGTAAGGATGGAAAAACCTCATTTGAGTTTCCCATGATGATCAAGAAATCCAACCCTCCTTTCTTCTTATTTTTCTCAAACCTATCGTAGGGAGTGAGCTGCCTAGATACTTCTAACATTACTATCCTATCTGTGGGGTATCTTGGTAATCTATATGGATATAACATGAAACCCTATAGCCTAATACATGTTAACTTTGGAAATTGGATAAACCAATATCCATATTATTTGATCCATTCTTGAGCCTCTTTTGATATTCTTTGTTGAGTTCTCCACTGAAGAGTCCTAGCTATGTGCATGGTGAACAAATCGTTCACCCTTTTGTAGTTGGAGGTGCTACTCAGGTGCAATTGTGGGAAAGCCTCATGAATTTTGAACTATTCAAGACCACACCCAATTGGATCCTTATAAGTTATTCCCCTATACTTAGTCATTCGAGCCAACATATATATCACATATGAGCTCATGTAGAATGTCTTGGTTCTCCTCAAATTCTTGAACTGCTCATCCAAATTGTCACTTATCATTCTAGCCCTATCAACACATTCATTCCCTTCCATCACAATCCTGATGTAGTAAAACATCCATGGCTCAAATATTTTTCATTGAGAGTTTCCATTCACTCAGCTAAGCATCATTATCAAATAATAGTACTCTTGCTTCACATCATCCAAGATAATCTACTTGGGCATCTTGGTGCGACGAGGCCTAGGTTTCTACATCCAAACAAAATTTATCATGCCAACGCATCTTTCAAAAGTAGAGGCGTACATCCTTTTAGCCCTCTCCCTTGTTCTGTACACCATCCTATCAGATGTAGGAATTCCAAATGCCTCTCCTATCACTTCAGGTGTGAGATTGGAAAACAATTTTCTATCAAGGGAAAAATTGGTTCTTCGCTCTAGCCTGTAGTAGTTGGCACACTTCACAATCAGCTCTGGACACTGGATGGCTAGTGGAAAACCAGCAACTGCATACAGTCCACTTTTCATAATTTGATGTGTTGTGATTGATGGAGGGTGGCCACCGAGCCCGTACATTCAACCTCTGAGTGCTCCAAGATTGTATGAACCAAGATTTGTATCACTCAATTCTCCCAACTTTGATGTAAACTTGGACTTAGGAAGAAACATCTTGCTCAACTTATTTATCACTGCCTTCCTAGATACATTGGCTTTGCTTGATTCAACATTTGTAGCCTTGCCTATAGCTCTGTTGACTCTACTTGCTTCATCCATCTTACAAAATAAAAGATTAAGCATTAAAATTCAAACTCAGAAAATAAATAACCTCAAGATGGCCCAAATATGGAGTAAACTTCAAAAAAGAAGAGCCTTCAACATTAATAATTTTGAACTTCAAACCTCAATACTTTTTCTAGTAGTATAACTTCTAGTACTTCTAAAAATTTCACCCAAGCTTACTAATTTAACTTGCACACTTCAATAGCTTCACCTCACACTTAGAGCCACAATTTGGCATGTGCAAATGGTGAGAAAAAAAATAAAAACTTCGTGGCTTAAATAATTGTGTGAGGGAGTTTATTTTAGCAAGTTCATTAAATCTCTCCTTCCACTACTTGGAAATTTCTAACTTTAGAGAGGAAATGGGTGAGTTGTCACCCAGACGGCTCCCAATCGTCATAAAATTTTCCTTCATTGAAGATTCTTTCCCATGCAAAATTCAAAATTTCCCCTTTCAATTTCTCATTAACATTTTGTTATCTGAAATAACTTCATGGGGAATTATTTAACTATTTTAATATCTCCAACTTTTAAAATTTACCCCTATACATGGGCACATTCCACCTCTTGTGTTCCATATTTCGTACCTTAGAAAGTTTTTCCCAAATTTATCATGGTGTATTTGAGGGGTGTAGCTCACACTTCAAGGCACATTTGGACCCTTGGTGTTTCAAGTTTGATCTCCAACATCGTAGATAAATTTCTCAACCTTTTTTTCTTAGGGAACATTTTGATGGGTGTGTTATATTTTTTGCCTTATAATTTTTTTTATCCAACTTCTCCATGATGGGCGCATTTTCATCCTTTTTCTTTCAATATCCTCAAGGGCGCATTTAAGGGGTTGTTCTCTCATTATCCTTGCCTTAGATTTTTTATTTTTATCCAACCTCTTCCTCCTAGGGTGCATATGACCCCTTGTGCTTTCATATGCCTTAGACATTTTTGAAACTCTTCAGTAGGGCATATTTTGATGGGTCATTCTTCATTTTCATGACTCCAAAAATTTTCTTACTCAACCAATTGCCTCCTTGGGCACATTTTTCCTCTTTGTATTAGGGTGCATAAGACAGTGTTGTTTTGTGTTTTCTACTTAGGAAAATTTTTTCCATCTTGACTCACACTTCCCTTGGGTGCATTTAGACCCATTTGATTTTATTTCCTTTTCCTTAGAATTTTTTTTTCTCATCTTATACTCCTTGGGTGCATTTAAGGGGGTGGCTTCACATTTCACACCTACAATGCGTTAGAAATTATTTGATCTCCTCTCATCCACCTCTTGGGCACATATGACCCCTCTTGCTTCATTTTCCATTTCCTTAATCATTTTTTAAGTTGATATTTGAAAGCCTTAGGCACATTTTCATCTAGAGTGTTAAAGAAACCTCCTAAGGTTGAATCTTGAATATTTAGCCAATTTTAACTAGCTTGCCCCCGCTTTCTATTTTTAGCAACTTTTGAAGCCTTTGTGATTTTCATGAATTTCTGACTTCTCAAGATTTGATCTTCGCTCTGCTTGATCCTCATGGCATGACTAATTTGTTCACACTAGCCTTTTGCATGCACTTGCTAGTTTAAGCCCTATTATAGAAGTGACTTAATAAAAATAGTATGTAGAATGCAGTCAAAATTTACCAGTAGATTCCTCAAAGAATGTTGATCACTGTGGGATACATTGGTTTTTTAGTTTTTCTCAAGTTTTTCCTTTCATTTTAGGCATCAAAGTAGGAAACCCTAATTTCATTGCATGTGCTTCTATATACCTCTGTTTGATGTCATTTTCATTGCATTCTACCCTATTCTAGGAGATTGAAGATTTGTGTCTTCTTGTGTGACATCACACCTGCCAAAGATGGACCTACTAAAAATAGTAAGTTCTCAAAATTCATTCAAATTTTGCGCACGAGTCCTCCGAAAGAGTTTAAACTCAATGATGTGATCAAAATTTCCAAAACCCTAGTAGAAAAGCCCTAAACTAGGGCACCTACTAAAAATAGTAAGTTCTCAAAATTGGCTCAAATTTTGCAGGTAAGCACTTTGAAGGGTCCTGAATCTAATGTAACAGTCAGATTTTCAAAAGCCCCTAGTAGAAAAGCCTCAAATAGGGGACTTACTTAAAATAGCAAGTTTCCCAATTTCACTCAAACTTTTTATGTGAGTAGCTCAAAGGGATATAAACATGATGTAACAGACAAATTATCGAAAACCCTGAGAAAAAAGGTCCCAAATTGAGTACTTACTAAAAATAGTAATTTGTTAGAATTTAGTGAAATTTTTATGGGAAATTTCCTAAAGCCTCCTGATTGCAATGCCAAGCTTAGATTTCAATTTCCTCACTCAATTTAACCTAAAAACCAAGCCTGAAGAATAAAACCCTAATCTTGTCCAAATGCACTCCAAACTTAGTTAAAGCTTCAAATTGGGCCAAAAGATGGGTACATCCCCAGAAAGATAGAAGGAACAAAGAGAGACAACTACAAAACCAACCAAAACCAAAGCCAAAAGACTCGAATGGGACAAAAATTAGGGGGTCCCCATTTTGAATGGGGTGATGTGTAAAAAGGTCACAACATCTAGAAACCCCATGAGAAAGTGTTGAAAAAAACTTTAAGAATTGAAACTTAGCTAATCTCCCTCAAATCATCATACTGAGATGAAACTTACTCAAAAGGGGAGAAGAATTTGATATTGGATCAAAACACCTTCATCCAAGATCCTCTGAGTGTATGTATATGCATTCATTCCATCCCTAAACCATTTTGAACTTCCGAAATTGGCCACATAAAGTTATATAAGTATCTTAACT
Organism: Sequoia sempervirens; assembly: GCA_007258455.2. NCBI lineage: Eukaryota > Viridiplantae > Streptophyta > Pinopsida > Cupressales > Cupressaceae > Sequoia > Sequoia sempervirens. The sequence goes on along the minus strand of VDFB02288200.1, from coordinate 106,357 downwards.
TCAAAAGAATCTTGGCCATTGCCTCACTACCAGTTAGGCATCCATAGCCCCGATGAGGTTGTCACTAAAATTCCCACAAATATTGCTCCACTGCCAGCCAAGCATCCATAGCCCTGGTGGAGTTATTTGCATGTTCCCAAAACCAATATTCAAGGTCTAATATATTTTTCATTGTTCTATTTTTTTTTCAGATATTTCTTTTTAGGACATTTTATCTTTTCTTTCATACTGATTTTCATCAATTCCACAATTGGCTGGTAGGCAGTGAAGCCTCCAATGGGTTTGAGAATTGTAGTGGTGTTGAAGGAAGATGTAGAATTTTCACTTGCTATAACCTTTCATAAGAAACCAAAATGACTTAGAGTGGTTGTTAAATAGGTAGGGCATTATGATTCTTGGACTCATGTGTTAAGAAAAAATAATTGATTATTCTATTGAGTTGAGCTTATTTCCAAACCAGATGATGAAAAGAGGAAAAAAACCTTGGCTTTCAAAATTTGCACAAATCCACAAAGCCCAATGGAAGGAATCCAAGTTGTGTGAACAAAACAACATCACCCACTTCGTAATGGGAAACTCCATAATCCTTGCCCATTCCAAACCCAAAACCACTTGAATGGACAACTCAAGGGAAGAATGCCAAACCAAAAACCTGAAGGGTAACAAATGAAAACCAAAAGGGAAAAAGGAAAAAGCAACCTAATCTAACTATGCACAAAGTAGGTCGCAGGAGGGAACCTATTCTTGGAAATAATGCTTGAGGAATTTCCCATTGATTGGCAATGGGATATTCTCTCCTGTTAATGTCCTCAACTTGAATGCATTATCTACCAGGATCATAGAAATTTGATAAGGGCCTAACCACAACATGTCCAATTTGTCATGATCACCTTTCTTTTCGTGGGCCTAGTCCCAACATAAGACCAAGTTAGAAATCCTGAAGGACTTGATCTTACCTTGATTGTCAAACAACCTTTTCACAACCCCTTGATGCTTAGATAAATTCTCTAATGCTTCATCTCTCTTTTCCTCTAGATACATCAATTGGGACAACCTGATTTGAATCCAATCCTCTCCTTCAAGATATTCTTGAATAAATTAAAGATTTCGGGATCCTCAGCTGAACTGGAAAGATGGGGTCCTATCCATAGACCAAATGATAGGGAGATGTTCCCAAATAATTCTTCATTTTGGTCCTATCTTCCCACAAAGAAAATCTCAGCTGTGTATGCCAATCCTTGGGGTTCTTGTCAAGCAGTCTTTTAAAAACATTGAGAAAGTTCTTGTTTGTGGACTCAAATAGTCCATTCCCTTGTGGATAATAATTGGAAGAGAAATTCAAAGTGATCACATATTCAAATGCCCAATTAGAAAACTTGAAGGATGAAAAAGCTGGACCATTGTCACAAACCAAAGCATGGGGGCATCCAAATCTTGTAATAGTATTCTCTTCAATGAATTTAATCACCACGTCTGTCATGCAAAGTTTAAGAGCTTGAGCCTCTGTCCACCTTGTCTAGTAATTTGTTGCTGTCAAAATGTACTTGTGTTGTACTGAAGAAGGTGGATTAATCATCCCAATAAAATCTAATCCCCATTTAGCAAATGGCCTAACTTCAATCACTAGTTGCAAAGTCATAGCTGGATACTTCCCTCTATACACAACTGTCTGAAAAATATGGAAAGTCTTCACATGTTTATAAGCATCTCTAAAAAGTGTAGCCTAGTAATATCTAGCCCTTGAAATATGATGAGCTATGGATAAACCACCTTCGTGACCAATTCCAAATCTCTCGTAAAAATGCTGATAAGTTGCTTAGCTTCTTCTTTGCCTACACATCTCAAATAAATTCCTTCATGGTTTCTTCTACAGAGTACTAACCCCTGAAGCATAAATTTTTGGCTTTTCATCCTTAGGGCTCTTCGCTACACCGGATTCAAATGTGGAGGGCATCTATGATTGAACAAACAATAAATTGTGTCATCATACCACTCCCTTGGAGACACTTCTTCCAATACATATGTTTTCTACACAAGTCCTAGTCCAATCAATGCAATTGGTTGCACCAAAGCTTGCCCTCAAACCAATTTTATAGGTCGTATCTCCATATCATATTCTTTCAAAGTGGTGACCTACTTGCCTCTCCTTTCTCCCATTTGTTCTACATCAATAGTGATTTTACTGTGGCATCTAGAACTACGGCATAGACTTTTCTCCTTAGGATGTAGTGCCTGAATTTCTTAATTGTGTTTACTAGAGCATAAGCCTATTTGTCCACATTGGGGTACCTCAATTCTACATCCTTCAAAGGTGCACTTATGAAAGCTATTAGATGTTCATCTCTTTCCTTAGTTCTCTGGGTCAACACTGTTGTTCAAGTGTGTTTTGAAGCAAAGGAGTACAAATAGAGTGGCCTTGAATAATCAGGGTTGACCAACACTGGGGCATCCACTATCACTTAGTTAATTTCATCAAATGCTTTCCTAGCTTGAGGAGTGCAATCAACCTTTGCATTTTTCTTCAACATTTCATTTAACGGTCTGACAATTTCTGCAAACCCAGTTATAAACTTCCTCACAAAATTGATCTTGCCAAAGAATGATCTCAACTTCTTCTAGCTTCCTGGAAAACCAATCTTTGAAATTGCCTCAATATGGTCTAGGTCGATTGAGATTCCCTTTTCAAAAATAACATATCCCAAAAATTTCCTTCAGTAACACTGAACATGCATTTTTTTGGGTTGAGGGAAATGCTATATCTCCTACATCTTTGGAAAATTTTCCTTAGATCCTCAACATGGTATTTTCTTCTTTTGGAAAACATGGTCAAGTTATCCATACATATAATTATACATTTTCCAAGTAAATCCCAGAAAGTAATGTCCATGTCCCACCAAAATGTGGCTTCGGTGTTGATTACCCCAAAAGTCATCCTTCTATATCCAAAAGTCCCCCACTTAGTGGTGAAAGCTATATTCAGTCTGTCTGCCTCTTCTACCATCACCTGGTTATATCTAGAGTAACCATCTAGGAAAGAAATCATCTGGGAGACATTAATAATCTGCAATACTTCATTCAATGAGGGCAAGGGATAATTATCATTTTTGGAGTCGCTGTTCAGATTGTGAAAATCAATGCACAACCTTATTTCACCATTCTTCTTTTTAACTAGAATGAGATTAGAAAACCACATCGAGTGCCTTATTGGAAAGATGATCCTAGCTAAAAGAAGCTTCTTGATTTCCTAATAAATTAATGGTTCCAATAGTGGGTTTACGGGCCTCTGCCTCTGTCTGAATGACTTACTTCCTGGCTTTAATGGGATCGTATGTGTTATCAAGGAGGTATTATATGTTTTCAAATATTCATAACCCCAGGATATCACATTTAAGAACTATTTCATGGCCTATAAGATACCTTCTTTTTCTTCTAGTGTACAAACCTTACCAATAAAAAAATTCTTTACTTGCTCATCAGTCCCCAAATTGATGGCTTCTCATTCATTTGCTTGAGTGATCTAATTTATACTCAATCTGCCAGGATCGAAAAGCCTTTCCAATTCAACCATACCTCTAGGAATAACATTCTTCTTTAAATTTAGGATCCCTTTGGCCACAAACTCTACCTCTTTAGTTTCTTCTTCATCAATAATTTGTGCCTCAAACACACCAGAGCAAGTTAGGAAATCTAGAATCTACTTATCATCGTCAAAAACTTGAAAATTATTTGTATTATCAGGGATTGAGGGTGTAGAGACCAATTCCATTGTAAAAAATTTCAAACCCTCCATGGCTAAAGGCTCTAATGAACTATCTGCTTGTGCAAGAGAGTTCGCAACTAGATTCTTTGACTGGTAGACCTGCTTGATGTTGAATGTGTCGAAGCTCTTGATCAAGTCCCAGACTCTATTGCGATACCAATTTAAACTCTTATCATGGCAAGCATACTAATTCCTTACTTGGTGGACCACAATAACTTAATCTCCATAGGCATGTACAATTTTGGCTCCTTTCTAGATTGCGAGGATCAACCCATGAATCAATGATTCATATTTAGTGACATTGTTAGTGTAGGAGAACCAGAGTCTATAATCACCTATATATGCTTCCCCTATTGGGCTGATAAGCTCAAATCCAGCTGCATTTCCTTTCTTAGGTTTTTATTTGTGAAATCTCAAAGTCCGTACTTGATTTTCCAAGTGAGTATTGGAAGGATGGATATATGTATCCTCTTAATTACATGTTTCTAGAATGTTCTTGTCCACCACTAGCTTGATTTTCTCATTCTTCACCAATTTCTCCATGGAAGAGCCCTCTCCTTCATTAATTTCTTCACGTTTTTCTTTTAAAGAGACTTGTGGGACCATCTTTGAAACTTTCTCTATGGCGATCTTGCACATAGCACATGTGACTTTTGAATGGAAAGTCTCATGAATTCTAAACCAATTGGGCACTAACAAAGTTTTTATGGAGCCATCCTTTCCCAATTCTATCTGCTGCTTTACACTTTTGAACACCAAATCTTGAAAATTATCAAACATTCCTCCACTTTCACTTGAATCATCCTCAATCAAGATTTCAGTAGAGGTAGGTGCATCTTCTAAAAGTTTTCCTTTATTCAAACCATGCAACATGAGGACTTCTTGCTTAATGGGCTTGTATAAGCCCAAATTAGTTTCCACAAACACAATTTCATTGCCTTCACCATATTCAATGATCATCAATTAGAGTCATGGTGTGCTTTCAATTTTTATTTGATTTGGGATCCCTCTCCAAGGTAACCACATGTGAGAGAAGTCAGTTGAAATGCATCTATTCAGTTTTCTAGACAATTCTCTACTCAATAACATGCCATACCCATCTAGTATATCCACAACGGATATGCCAATACAACTCTAAACTCTGGGATATGATGCCAACTGCATATGAATGTTATTCAATTCTCCCACAACTGGAACTTTAGTCTTATCTAGCCGGGTCACCTTCTTTTTGGTTTGGAGTGGAATTAAACCTAACCTCTCACATACCTTCAAAGGCATGACATTACTTGTTGCACCGAAATCGATCAAACAATTATGTAATAACTTCCCAAAAATTTTGATGGAGACAAGGAATGGGGCTGGTTCATATTTCGCCAAATAAAATACTACTAGCTTTCTCCTTTCGTTTGCCAAACTATCCTTTTTCTCATCCTTTCTATTCATTTGAACTTGATTGTTTTGATAAACATCTTTTGAATTCTATTTCTATTTTGTGGGAGTATTGGGCTGAGCACTCCTCTCAATTTCATCCTTTGGCTTCTCAAAAGAATTTGAAGAATCTTGCACCGTACCCACAAAATTTGAGGACTTTTGTTGAGCTTCCCAAGCATTAAAGGGAATCTAGGGCACATCGTGTACAACATTCATGTTATGTGTTGGATGAGAATGCATGACAATAGGAGGATTTCTTGGTGCATTGGATACTTTTTGGGAAATACTTCTCATGGTGGGAGTTTCATTTAAAGTTCCCAACAGAGTGTCCCTAACTTCTGGAATCCTCCTCAACTCATAAAGGGGAAGACTAACCTTTATCTTGTTGAATTATTCTAACACATAAGAACTAAGCCTCTTCATATCTTCTCTAGGAGAATTCTCCTTTTTCCCATCTTCAACTTGGTGAGTGGGTTGTTGAGTCAGTTGTTGTCCACTTCTTCCTTGTGTTGCATCTTGCTTCTTGCACTTAGGAGAATCTCTTGGTAAAATTGGAGTATTACTCGCGTTTGGATGTGTGGGAGTTGTAAAATTGTTTGGAGGTGTTGATGTAGTCAGAGGTTTGTTTTGGTGATAGTTCCTCTAATAAACCCTAGGAGCTCCACCTCTAGTTGACTGAAAATCTTGCACCTCTCTTCTTCCTTCTACTAGGATGCTATTGTTGAGAGGCAGAAAAATATAACCATCATTGCTAAGAGGCTCCTCTGGTGATGCATACGTGGCATGACCCTTCGAAGGCATTTGAAAATTTGGCATCCCCACGTGACCATTTGCTGAAGCTAGTGGAAATTTATGATTAAATGGTGTGGGCGTATAACTTTGAAACTCAAGTAGGAAGTAGAAATATTCTAAGACCAATGCGTAATCATATTGGGGTGCTGGGACTAACTCATATCCTGTAATCGAAGGATTCTCTATGGCCTCTGTATTCTTTATTTCTCTCTTAAAAATATTAGCTACAACTTGGAATTCATGGCACTGAAGCTCAGAGTGTTGATTGGTGTTATGTAGCCTACACCATCCTAACAAGGTAGCCTTAGCCAAGTAGAATCTATCTACAAGACAGTTCTCGGGAGGTGGTGGATTGTCTAGTAGTGAAGGAAAACCTCTATTGTTAGGTCCTGTATTCCAGGGTCTTTTATGAAATCCTTTGTTATTGTTTCTATACCCATGAATATTTTCATGACTATAGCATTGATGGGTTTCTTGATGACTTGGAGGATTATTTTGATATCCTCGGTTAGCACCTTGATGTGCTTGATAATTTTACTGCATGGATTGAATCTGATTGTTCTGATTTTTGAGGTAAGTCACCTCAACTGACAGCCTTATCATTTTCTCTACTAATCCTTTCATCTCATCTTTCTTTTCTTGGGTTTTCATTGGTGGCACTATGCTTTAGAGATAAAAAGGCTGTGTTAATGGTGCCTGGGACAAAGACATCCCAGGATGGAGAACTAATTGATCAGATGGTGCTTGTACTTGATAAGCTAGATGGGGGATTGCATTTAGTGTTGGAACTTGTTGAATCCATGCCGAGCTGAGTGTTTGCATTTGATTGTTCGCCATAGTTAGGCCAAAATATAGTGAGGGCCCAGTTATGTTTTTCCCCAAATTCTGACTCACTTCAATAGCTTTAGCATAAGCTTGATTCATATTAGCTGGAGTGGGGTGAGATTTCCTCACAAACACCACAGTTAGAGGATCTAAAGCTGAATAGTAATTTTCTCTGGCATCAACAATAACATAGGAAGTACACAATTTTTTGAGAGCCTTCTAAAACCTATTGTTGAACACATGAATGGGCTCTTTGTCCTACCTTATTACTTCCACAAACTAACAATAGAGCTCTACGGGTGTAACAAGTATACCAAATTTTCTAATGAAGGAATCTTTCATTTGCTCCCATGATCTTATTGATCCAACCAGTAAGTGAATAAACCAATAGTGAGCTTCCTCTCCCAAGGAATATGGAAATAGCCTACAAGCCGCATCACCATATGCAATCTTCCTATTGTGTAAGTGATCTTCAACCATCTTGATGTGGTCTTCAACAGTGTGATTCACATCATTGACATGATACTTAGTGCAAAAATTCTTTGGATTCTTTGGCATGTTATGATAATCAAAAAATTCTAGTGGGAACGAGTTGTTGACCAACCAAGTAGCACCATTTGGAGTCAGTTGAGCTGCCTGTTGAGCCATTGCTTGAACTGGTTGTTGTTGATGTACAATAACTTGGACTGATTGTTGTTGCTAGATAATAACTTGAATTGGTTGTGGTTTGGGAATAATTACCAGTATGGTAGCTTGAATTGATCTCGATTGAGCAAACCTTGAAATGCTAGGTGGAGTTCTGAATAAACTTGAAATTTATTCTCTACTTGGTACTTCTTCACTTGATGGAACTTCTTCGCTTGATTGAACTTATTTATTTTTCTATCTTGCTTTAGGAGGTATCTCTAACTCCAAAAATTCCTTGGATGAACTAGGTATAGACGTCAAAATTGTTTTAAGCTTGTCTAGCGAGAATGAACTAATGTGCTCTAGGATGTAGTTGCTTCTTCTAATGGCAATGCATGAGAGTGAGTGGCTGTCTCTAATTAAGTAAATCTCTTTCAAAAGCAACTTGAATTTGAATAGCCCTTTCTTCTTCCTCTTCCAACACAAAGGTCACTCACATATACTCAGTTGCACTCCTCTTCGATCTCCATGGAAGATTGTTCAATCTTGAAAGAATATCCTCCTGATCATCATTGAACCCCAAATTTGGCTACAACACTGGAAATATACTGCTATGCAATAGCACCATCTTGATTCATGATACTCTTATCCAATAAAACCCTTTATGGTAAAATCCTTTCTACTTAGGTATACCCTCCTACTTCAATATAACCCTCCTTCTAGCACCAATTCTGTTGATGGTTGTTTTATGACTGCACCAACACAAAATAAAGTTTCCAACAGTCACTCTATCCTCTCTTGATCAACATTTCTTGCATGCTAAGATTGTGAAGGATCATGCATTCAACTCAAAGGTTCCTTTATGCAGTGGATGCAAATTTAGTTGGCGTAATGTGATTTTCTAGTATTTAAAGGAGACTTACACAATTTTTCACTCAAAGAGAAAGGGATTTTCCAAGTTTGGAAGATTTTTCAATGAAGCTCAAGTTTCCTAAGCTAACTAGAAAGTAATGAATTTGAATGGCTATAGGGATTAAAAATGCTATGGTCTACTCTAGGCACGAGATGTGGAGATCAACTCTTACAAAATTCAACCAAGCTTTGCTTTGCCTCACCTTGGATAACTTCCAAAAAACAAGTGCAATCTTTAAAGGAGTAACTAGAAATGTTCAGATTACAATTTAGCATGAAGACACCATCACAATGACACATACCAACATGTAAATCATAATTGAAGTTAGGCCCAAAATATTCCAATTGACCACACAAGGCCAACCCACCATCAATGAGCCCACTAGTGGTATGGATTAGTGAAGCTTTCTCAATTCCACCACCACATTCTACAACTAACTAATTGCATGAAATGAAATTTATTCTACTCTATGTTCTACTTTAAGATTGTATTTAAATTGGAAGGACGAAGAAACCTTACTAGCTACCAACAATAAAAGATGAAACCACAAGCAATGCCAACTCTTTTTACTATAGGAGTGTTCACAACAATTTCTTACAAAGCATTCAATTGAAAGCTTTCCTTCCTCTTCCTATCTATCAATCTATCAATCTATGCTATGCTATCAATTTCCCTCTATTCCTTCTTTGCTCTCTATATTCCTATATCTATGATACAAATGAGGGGGGATGCCCCTTTTATAGCTGGCCAATTCCAACAGACAACTTAGATTGAATTACAATGAATGGCTCAAATTGAGCCACATAAACCCTAGTCAAGATTCTTCCCTAAAAATTGCAAGAAAGTGGAGTGAGGTAATAAATGGGCACGAAAAGCCCACTCTCTCCCTTTGATCGGTATGAGCATTTATTGCACACTATCATCTACAAGATTCTCATCTAGAAACTCATTCCTATTGTTCTTTTCTTTGACTACAAACTAGATCAATCTGGTCAACATTGCCTCAACCTCCTGAACTCAGATGGGTGGAACATGGTTGAGCTAAAATTCAAGCACTGGGGCTACTTGTCCTTTCCAAGTACATGATTTACTCCAAGAAACTAAGGCATATAGAGTGCTCTGGATGATGTTGGAGAAGGTTAAATATTCTTGTAATCCACCTCTACAAATGATATCACATCCAAAAAGAAAAGCTCTAATATTCCCTTCAGGCTATTTGCAGTTATCTCCTATGGAGTCAACCTTTTAGCAGACAAGGCTTCAAGTGTGTTCATGATTCCTTCCTGTATATTTCCCATAGCCTTCCTAACTCTAACATATTCTACTTGCGTTTTATTGAAGAAGCATCGACCTGTGAATACTGAACAATACCATCCTGGGAAGTCATATCTATTTCCCTCCTAGACCATTCCTCCTTCAACTAGAGTTGTGTGGGCATATGCATCAAGGCTGCCAAGTGAGGAACAATTTTATCATGATAAATGTGAGTTTTTCCCCAAGCTTGATCAACATTATCCATGCGTGTAAGAATATTGGAGGCCTATTGAAAAGAATAGGCAAGATCATCAATGAACTTCTCTGCCTCAATGCAAACATTTCCAATCCACTTATCTGCCTCCTGATCCATCTTCAAATATTCCAGGTCATTGATTGATTCCCTTGGAATCTCAGCCAAAGGATCAACTGTTGGACTCTTCTGTCCACATCGAAGTGCTAAGTGTTGCACACAACCAATCAACATTTTATGCTCTCTTTTCAACCTCATGTACTTTCCTTCTGTCTAGAGTAGCCTATCCTTTAGAGCCTGCTAGGAGCTATCACATTCTTCAACTATCTAAGCTCTTGTAGGGTGGCCTAATTCCATTGTAGTGACCACATAATTTTTACGTATAGCCTCATCTCTGTCACACTCTTCTCTGGGAACAACCACATGAAGTGTGCGTGAACTAGACTTACCTTTGGATATCTCTGAGAAGTTTCTAGCTCTCTTTTTTTTCTAAAAACCCTCTTATTCTACTATGGAATTCTTCCATCTCGATTGTTGGGTCAGTCTCATCCTTAGGATCCCTTCTCATCGATTCCTTGAGCCAATCTAGCACTACCTGTTGCAGGTCACAAATGATAAGAGGTTGTTCCTCTCTCACTTACTCTTCATGTACTTCTTCTCTAACAATGTTTTGCTAAGGGTCATCAGTCTCCATCTACTGAACACCTTCTCCTAAACCTTGAGCCTCATGCCCTATAGTATTCTCATCTTCTAACACTATCTCAATCATATGTTGGAAGTGGGTATTTGTTGTCATCTCCTCTTCTTCTTCATACTGATTTTCTCTCCTAGGAGCATTAACACTTAGGCTATTTGGCTCTATAGGGGGTGGCTGGTTTACCTCCTAACATTATTTCTCCTCGTTCGATCTATTTCTCTAGCTCCCAAACAAAGACACCTCTTGCACATGTGAGGAATGAGTCTACGATGCCATGGGTGATGCTTCTTCTACCCTCTAGGGCACCGACTGAACTTGTACTTCTCTTCATGGTTCTGAAGCTTGAGCAACCTATTTTCTTCTCCTAGCTAATGGTAGCCTCTGGTCACCCATGAGATTGTAAGTGAGGGGAATTGATCTGATTTTAATCCTATTCACATTCCTTTCCACTCAATTCCTCATGAATGTCAAAACTGGTATGCATAACATGTCCAAGTGTGTGATCTTCAGTTTTGATCAATCAAGTAATGGGACCGGTGTGTTTCTTACTGATTCATAATCTGGATGCATAACATTCATGTCCTCATCTACTTGATCTGGAACTGGAACAATCTCACATTCTCTGATCATCTTCAAGGGAGTTCTAGTAAACATTCTTCTTCTAATTTCAACATCATCTACCGCATTAGCCAAGAAGTCCTTAATATGTACCTTGTGCCTATACTCCACACTTTCCACCATTCTGATATTGTTATAATGATTAAAATCATGTCTGCTAGTGTGGTAAGAGAGGTGGAAGAACTACATCTCATCTTCATCTTCTTTGGCTACCAGCAAGGATGGACAAACCTCATTTGAATTTCCCATGATGATCGGGAAATCTAACCCTCCTTTCTTCTTCTTTCTCCAAGTCCTATTATAGGTAGTTAGCTACCTAGATACTTCTAACATTACCATCCTATCTATGGGGTATCTTGGTAATCTATATGGATATGATGTGAACCCCATGCAACCTAATATAGGTGAACTATGGAAATTGGATAAACCAATATCCATATTCTTTGATCAGTTCTTGGGCCTCTTTTGATGTTCTTTGTTGGGTTCTCTATTGAAGAGTCCTAGCTATATGCATGGTGAAGGAAACATTCACCCTTTTGTAGCTGGAGGTGCTACTCAGGTGCAATTGTGAGAATGCCTCATGAATTTTGAATTGTTCAGGACCACACCCAATTGAATCCTTATAAGTTATTCCCCTATACTTAGTCATTTGAGCCAACATGTATATCACATACGAGCTCATGTAGAATGTCTTGGTTCTCCTCAAATTATTGAACTACTCATCCAAATTATAACTTATCATTCTTGCCCAGTCAATGCATTCTTTCCCTTCCATCACAATCCTGATGTAGTAAAAAATCCATGGCTCGAAGATGTATGATTGAGAGCTTTAATTCACTTGGCTAAGCATCATTATCAAATCGTAGTACTCTTGCTTCACATCATCCAAGATAATATCCTTAAGAAGCTTGGTGCAAGGAGGCCTAGGTTTCTGCATCCAAATTGAATTTATCATGCCAACACATATTTCAAAAGTAGAGGCATACATCCTTTCAACCCTCTCCCTTATTTTGTATACCATCCTGTTGGAAGTAGGAATTCCAAACGCTTCTCTGATGGCTTCAAGTGTGAGATTGGAAAACAATTTTCCATCAGGGGAAATAATGGTTCTTCGCTCTAGCATGTAGCAGTTGGGGCACTCCATGATTAGCTCCAGACACTGAATGGATGGTGGAAAACCATCAACTAAATATAGTCCACTTTTCATAATCAAATGTGTTGTGATTGATGGAGGGTGGCAACCTAGCTTGTACATTCGAACTTTGAGTGCTCCAAGATTGTATGAACAAAGATTTGTATTACTCAACTCTCCCAACTTTGATGTAAACTTGGACTCAGGAAGAAATTTCTTGCTCAACTTCTTTATCACTACTTGCCTAGATACAGGGGCTTTGCTTGATTCAGCATTTACAGCCTTGCCTGTAGCTCTATTGATTCTGCCTAGCTCAACCATCATGCAAAATAAAAGACTAAGCATTCAAATTCAAACTTAGAAAATAAGTAACCTCGGGATGGCCCAAAAATGGAGTAAACTTTGAAAAAGAAGAGCCTTTAGCATTAAAAATTTTGAACTTCAAACCTGGATACTTTTTCTAGTAGTATAACTTCTAGTACTTAGAAAAATTTCACCCAAGCTTGCTGATTTAACTTTCCCACTTCAACAACTTTACCTCACACTTTTCTTCTCACTCTCAGAGCCAAAATTTCGCATGTGCAAATGGTGAGAAAAAATAATAAAAATTGCAAGTGCTTAAATAATTATGTGAGGGAGTTTATTTTAGCAAGTTTATTAAATCTCTCCTTCCACTACTTGGCAATTTCTAATTTAGAGAGGAAATGGGCAACTTGTCACCTAGATGGGTCCCAGTCATCATAAATTTTTTCTTCATTGAAGATTCTTTCCCATGCAAAATTTGAATTTTCCCCTTTTAACTACTCATTAACATTTTGTTATCTAAAATAACTTTGTGGGGAATTATTTAATTCTTTTAATATCTCCAACTTTGAAAATTTACCCCTATACATGGGCATATTTCACCTCTTGTGTTCCATATTTCGTACCTTAGAATTTTTTTCCCAACTTTATCATGGTGTATTTGAGGGGTGTAGTTCACACTTCAAGGTGCATTTGGACCCTTGGTGTTTCAAGTTTGATCTCCAACATCCTAGAAAAATTTCTCAACCTTTTCTTCTTAAGGGGAATTTTGATGGGTGTATTATTTTTTTGAGTTAGAAATTTTTTTATCCAAATTATCCATGATGGGTGCATTTTCATCCTTGTGCTTTAAATCTTGTCAAGGGCACATTTAAGGGGTTGTGCTCTCATTATCCTTGCCTTAGACATTTTTTTTTATCCAGCCTCTTCCTCCTAGGGCGCATATGACCCCTTGTGCTTTCATATGCCTTAGGTTTTTTTGAAACTCTTTATTAAGGTGCATTTTGTTGGGCCATTCTTCATTTTCATGACTAAGAAAATTTTCTTACCCAACGAATTGCCTCCTTGGGCACATTTTTCCTCTTTGTATTAGGGCACATAAGATAGTGTTTTTTTGTTTTTTTTCCTTAGGAAAACTTTCTCCATCTTGACTCACACTTCCCTTGGGCACATTTATACCCATGTGATTTTATTTCCTTCGCCTTAGAAATTTTTTTCCCATCTTATACTCGTTGAACACATTTAAGGGGGTGGCTTCAAATTTCACACCTTTAATGTGTTAGAAATTATTTGATCTCCTCTCATCCACCTCTTGGGCACATATGACCCCTCCTGCTTCATTTTCCCTTACCTTAGGCATTTTTGAAGTTGATATTTGAAATTATTAGGTGCATTTGCATATGGAGTGTTAAAGAAACCTCCCAAGGGTGAATCTTGAATACTTAGTCAATTTTGATTGGCTTGCCCCCACTTTCTATTTTTAGCAACTTCTGAAGCCTTTGTGATTTTCATGAATTTCTGACTTCTCAAGACTTGATCTTCACTCATTCTAACCCTCATTGCATGACTAATCTATTCACACCAACCTTTTGCATGCACCTCCTATTTTAAGCCCTGTTCTGGAAGTGACTTACTAAAAATTGTAAGTATGTGGAATGCGCTCAAATTTTACTAGTAAATTCCTTAAAGAATGCTGATCACTATGGGATACACCATTTTTCATTTTTTCTTGAGTTTTTCCCTTCATTTAAGGCATGAAAGTAGGAAACCCTAATTTCATTGCATGCACTTCTGTAGACCTTCATTTGGTGCCATTTTTGTTGTGTATATTGCTCTATTCTAGAGACTGAAGATCCATGTCTACTTGTATGACATCACACCTACCAAAGATGGACCTACTAAAAAAATAACTGCTAAAAATAGTAAGATCTCAAAATTCATTCAAATTTTGCATACAAGTCCTCTGAAAGAGTTTAAACTCAATGATGTGATCAAAATTTCCAAAACCCTAGCAAAAAAGCCCTAAACTGGGGCACTTGCTAAAAATAGTAAGTTCTCATAATTGGCTCAAATTTTACAAGTAAGCACTTTGAAGGATCCTTAATCTAATGCAACAATCAAATTTTTAAAAGCCCTAGCAGAAAAGTCTCAAATAGGGGACTTACTAAAAATAGCAAGTTGCCCGATTTCGCTCAAATTTTGCAGGTGTGTTGCTCAAAGGGATCCAAACATGATGTAACATATATATTTTTGAAAACCTTGAGAAAAAGGGGTCCCAAATTGAGTACTCCCTAAAAATAGTAAGTTGTCAGAATTCAATGAAATTTTAATGGGAACTTGCTTGAAGCCTCTTGATTGCAATGAAAAGCTTAGATTTCAATTTTCTTACTCAATTTAACCTCCAATCCAAGCCTGGAGAATAAAACCCTAATCTTGTCCAAACACACTCTAGACTTAGCCAAAGCTTCAAATTGGGCCAAAGGATGGGTACATCCCTAGAAAGATAGAAGGAACAAAAAAACACAACTACAAAACCAACCAAAACCAAAGCCAAAAGACCCAAATGGGACAAAAATTAGGGGTCCCCATTTTGAATGGGGTTGTATACCTTGATATCTATCCTACTCTAAATGTGCAAAATAACTTAAAATACAAGTGATAAAATACCAAAGACACCTCAAGATTAGCCAAAAGAGTGATATAACGAAAAAAAAAATGAAATAAAATAAGACAAATGATTTCACCTTCCTTGTTGATTTCTCCTTGATTGGACCTTGATTGGAATGGTTTGTGTGCTCCTTAGATGATTGCTTGAGTGTCTAGATGAAAGATTAGATGTGCAAATGATTAACAAAGATGGCTAAATGATGGCAAAGGATTGAGGATTCAAATGGACAGCATGTAGTTATGAAAGTGCAAAGTGTTTGGGAAAGCAAATGGGCAGCATGTAGTTTCTCAAATCAGAAAGTGTTGAAAATGCCCTTGAGGAGGGGGCATTTATAAGAGAATTTGAATTCTCTAGAGAATTCAACAGTCTAGATTGATCCAACAAGGTCAAGATGAAGGGCTATGGTGGGTTGAGAACCAACAAGCCCTCACATCTTGACATGTGGAGGGTGAAGTGACCAAGAGAAGGTGAGGTGTAAATGAGGTGTCAAGAAGGTACATGAGGTGGAAAAAGGACATGCACCTTGGGGAGTGAGGAGATTTCCTTAAAAAGGGATTTCTTATCCCCAAGTGGGAGTGAAAGGGACTTTTGAGGAATTTTAGAATTCCTCAAAAGTCTACATGGGAAAAGGAAAGGTGGTTGGGGAAATAAGTGTGAATTAAAAATTCACATTCTTAGGAAAGTATAAAGGATAAAAGGTGGGACTTGGTCACATGTGGAGATTGTGACAAGTCCAAGGTTGGTCACATGTGGAGATTGTGACAAGTCCAAGGTTCTAGAAGCCTTGGAAGGATGGAATGTGAATTAAAAATTCACATATAAAAGAGGGGAATCTAGGAAGAATAAAAAGGAATTAAAAATTCCTTGGGAATGATTAGGCTTAATTAATCAATAATTAGAAGATAAATGAGGATTAGAAGCCAACTTGCAAAAGTTGGAGGATGTGACACATCCTAATCAAGGATTAGGCATGTGCACATCCCTAATGAAAAAATTAGGAGATGGATTAGGATTAGATGAAAATGACATGTGAGGAATTAAATAAATGTAATATTTATTTAATTTATTTGATGAAAAGAGGATTAAGGAGGGTAAGGTATTTAATTATTAATTAAATACCTTAGGGATTTAAGCAGAATTAAAGATATTAATTAAATAATAGTAATATTACTTAAATGACTCGGATAAGAGGATGTTTAGATGAAAAGTGATAAATTTGGATAAATTAAGTGTCCAAATTTGGATGTCTACATTTTGCCCCTCTTTGAGATGGTGTTACGAAGTAGCATCATTTCAAATAATATTAAAATATAAAACCTAGAAGAAGATGGTTAGATTGGAAAAGATGCCCCAGTCATCCAAAGGAGTGACTAGGAAGGGGAAAAAGAAAATGATGAAAATTAGGGATGAAGGATGCCCCCTCGAGAGGACATCCGGGTTGAAGAGAACACGTGTGTGCTCTCGAAATAGATGATGTGATGCAAGGGGAGATGAGGAAGATGATGCAAGGTGATGGGGAAGAGAGTAAGTGATATGGAAATGGGTGAAGCACAAATGGATTTGAGGACAAAAGGTGATGTTGCCCCAGTCAAGGTACAAGTCAAAATGGGTTGATGATGGATGGAGGGTTGTCAATGAGGGAATTAAAGATCCCAAAACAACACGAGGATAGGGAAGGATACATCCCATTGAGTGGTATTGATGAGGGAAGGATACATCCCAAAACACCACGAAAGGATAGGGAAGAATACCTCCCGATGATGATGATGATGAAAGTGTTGTTGATGAGGGAAGGATACATCCCAAAACAACACCAAAGGGATAGGGAAGAATACCTCCGATGATGATGATGAAAGTGTTGTTGATGAGGGAAGGATACATCCCAAAACAACACCAGGGATAGGAAGGATACTAATGGATGATGATTATGGGTCAAGGCTGGTAACAAGACTGAGAACAAGACCAAGGATATGATTAGATGATTCAGGCTAAGTGGAATGGATGGAGATTGGATAGAGATAAGGATGAAGGATGAATGGATGGGGGGATACATGCAAGACAATAGAATGGAAAATGAGATGCAATCCTAATGCAATTTGCCATCTTTGGAGCACTGATTTTTGCTATAGCATAAGACACCAAGTGCCAGGGTATGTGGAACCAAGGCGTAATAGTGTCTAATGCATGAAATAAACACAACAAACAAGAAGGCTATCCCAACATCCCAAAGCCACAAAGACCTTGGTTGGGCCAAGTATTGAGATAACCATAAGCACGAAAGGATTCCCCAGCATAACACAAGACCTCGGGGATCTTGGCGGGTACTACGTGGGACAACCAAAAAGACACAATCAAATAAAAGAACAAGATATGCCCCTATGTGGACCAATCAAAACACGCCATAATATGATAGATCATGGTGGCCTTGACAAGTGATGATAGGGAGTTCAAATGATAAAAAAAGCCAAAAACATCAAAAGATCGCAATCAATTTCAAATGTCCTTTGCCATAGGATCAAGGGGATAGATGGGATTGATGAGGTCTATTAGGAAGGATGCATCCTGTTGAGACCAAAGATGATGGATACTAAACTAAAAGATCATTATGACACGAGATGTTCAAAATTGATTGGATTTGTTGATACAAGTGGATCTCATTTGTGAAGAACTGGCTAGATAAGGGCATAGCTTGATGACACGACACAAGGAAGACAATACATGAGACTGACACACCCTAAAGACCTAGGGGCTCGGGGGCCAATCAAAGATTAGCCTTGCCTACGTAAAAGTGCAGAGCCCTTGTAGTTTGATGAAAGGTGGATGACTGACCAAGATGGAGACATTGATGGATGGTAAGATGGAAAAAGAAGAAAAACCGATGATAGATGATAAAGGGTCCCCGGGGGTGGATCAAGTGATCGACCTTGCCTATGTGAAAGCACAGGGGCAACGTAGTTCAATGAGACCAAAGGCAAACAATGGATAAAGGATGATGGATGATGATAAGATAAGTAGATAAAAATATGGGACTGAGATGACAAGATAGGATAGACCTATTGGATTGGATAGGATGATGACGATCACATAAAGCTCAGGGATGGGATAGTTATCCAAAGCAATAAAATGACTTGGGAGGATGATATGATAGATAGATGAGTGATGAAAAGTGATAGGGGATTGGAAAGATGTGCAAGAAAAGCAAGGGTGATGACGATGAGATAAATGGCATTGGGTTGCATGGGGGGAGGCCTATAGCTAGATACCAATGACAAGGGATTGTGAGATGGGATGAGATGGGATGAGGATAAAGATGGTAGATTAAATAAAGATATAGGGATGGGGGAGGGGAGGGATTGTTTTGATGGATGGGGATATATGAGATGGTGCTGATGCTAGGATAATGGATATGAAGAGAAGGATTGGGAGATGAAAGGGACAGACAGATGGATACCAAGATATAGATGAGTATTTGAAAGGGATGCCGGATAGGATGGATAGGAGATGAAGGATGCCGTGATAGATGGATAGGGACGTATGGATTGGGAGATGAAAGGGTGCTAGGATAGATGGATACCTAAGATATAGATGGGAGATGAAAAGGATGTTAGGATAGATGGATACGAAGATGAAGGGATGTTACGATAGATGATGTCTCCAAGGATTATGTCACAAAGGAAGCAGATGCCCCCACTCTAGATATGTCATATATGAGGAGGCATGAGGGATAAAAGACAAGTGGATGGGAAGATAAAAGAGAATAACTAGATGAGGATAGGATGGGTGGCTAAGGAATATGATAGAGCATGGATGAAGGGAATGTATACCAATAGGTGTCCAAAGCATGCATAGATAGGTGCCCCTATTTTGATCAAGATCACAAGAAGGATAGAGGGATGGGAGATAAAGGGGATATGATGGTAGGATGCGGAAGATAGGTGTGATGGGTGGATTTATGAAGATGGCGAATAACAGGAAGACGGGTGTATAGCGGATGGAGGGAATGCATATCAGGAAGTTGCCCCCAAGTGTAGATGGAGATTTACGCATGACGCCTGTTTTCCAGGTTTTCATCATGGTATTTATCCAAGGCATTGTTTGCCAAGTTTTCACCATTGGATGGATTATTTCACTTTACTATTTTTTATTTTTTTTTGTAGATTTTTGTGGATAGCATGCAGAAGGAGATGGGGTAAGGATAAGGAAGTGGATAAGCAGATTTAGAAGATACATGATAAGGATATGGATGAAGGACTCAAGCATCAAGTTCTATACGAGGTAGTAAGAGCCCATGTTTGAACTGACTATTGGATGTTGGTACAACCTTATGAGGATAAATGGATTATGCATGAAGATGAATTAGAGGGATTTGATGGGGTTGATACATGGGATAATGGATGGGATGCTAGAAAGGGTATGGATAGAATGATGGGGTGGATATGTGATGGGGAGATGTGTTCAGGACCAACATTGGCACATGTGGTGGTGGATGTGGAAAGATAATAGGATTAAGGGATGGAGAATGTGGGGATAATGGAGGAGATGAAATGGTGAATTTCGGGACATAAGGACCCAAAACAGACTTAGGAGATGAAAGGGGTGTATGATGAGTTTTTAGATTAGCGACTTTGGATGTTTTTACTGATTTTTCATGTGATGGCATTGCATCTTTTTTCTTTGGGATCCACATGGTTTTGATCTTTTCTTTGGTGGGTCTTTGTGGCCTACAGATTTGATTTAGATTTAGATTTTTGTTCTCTTCACCATGTCTTTTGGAGGGGACA
The DNA here is from genome assembly GCA_007258455.2 of Sequoia sempervirens. Classification (NCBI taxonomy): domain Eukaryota; kingdom Viridiplantae; phylum Streptophyta; class Pinopsida; order Cupressales; family Cupressaceae; genus Sequoia; species Sequoia sempervirens. The sequence goes on along the minus strand of VDFB02288200.1, from coordinate 86,303 downwards.
TGAGGAGCCTTAGATTCATGTGGATGTTTGGATTTATGCATTTTTCCTCTGGAATCCAAGGTGCTCGTACTAGCAATGGGATGGGTGTGAGAAGATGGATGATGTGGAGTGATGGAGGTAGGATTATGAGGATTACGTGTAGATGGAGAATGTGTAGGTATGTGCCTTTGTTGATCCTGATTAGGATGTTTATGATGGATGAAATGGATAGGTGATGAATAGATGAAAGGATGGATAGGACGAGATGGAGGAGGTGATTTTGGGATATAGGGGCCCAAAATAGACATAGGACCTGGAGGAAACAAGGGCATGGTAGATGGAGGATTGGAGATGGTGGATGGAGGGATGTAAGGCCCCAAAATGGATGGAGTAGAGGAAGGGGGAAGATGGATGGTTGTTTTGAGGTGATACGATAGAGGAGGAGGGATGGCCACATATGATTTGGTGGAGTGATGGAAAGAGCCTATATTTATTTTGGAAGAGGCTTGTTGAGGATGTCTAGAGGTTATACCAACATTTTTGGATTGCGAGTCATGAGTAGTACATCCAAGACCTTGCGGATACAAATGTTCTTTAGCTTGGATGGGCTCTATAATACCTTGCTCATGAAGGCCTAAACATTTTCCTTGATAGTTCATTCTCTTGAGCATTTGATCTAGGACAGGATTTTTGTTATTCTAGAAGAATGATGCTAGTTCATTATTAGGTGGAAGAGGAGGGTTGGTGTATATGCTTTGTTTTTCTTCTGTGAGGAGACCACCATGGAGGGATGTGGGAGGGACAAGAGGGATATGTGATTATTAGGGGATAGCATTTTAGAAGAAGCGATGATGGGGGATCATGAGAAGGAGATGGTGGGATATGATAGGGAGATGGGGAACCATGTCGGATCTGGTTTGAGTGGAAATAAATACGATGGAGATGGAGATGGAGTAGTGGAAGCTTGAATGACAAGGGGATCATGGGATGGAATGGATGGGGGACTGTGATCTTGAGGTGGACTAGATGGGATGGTAGGATTTTGATCTGGAGAAGGGGATATGCTGGCATGCTTTGGATTAGACTCTTGGCGTGACTCATCATGTGTGGAAGGCCTGGTAATGGAGTCTTGTTGGGACTCTTCAAGCGGGGAAGATGGAGGGCTGGAAGATTCATGAGGTTCATTGGAATGGGTTTTGGTGCTACTGGGAGTGGGAGGAGTGGATTGGATTTGGGTGGATCTAGGAGTAGAAGAAGTGGATTGGGCTTGGGTGTCTTCGATGGACTCGATGGTTCTTGGAGTAGGAGATGGGGGTTCAATGGTTTCAATGGTTTGATCAGTGCTAGGGGTGGTAACATCAATAATAGGTGTGGTATGGAGAAGGGTCTCATCACTAGTGACTGTGGATGATGGATCTAGATGGCATGGTTCCATGACTTCAAGATGTGGAGTTGGGGATGGCTTCTTTGTAATGAGTCCTTGGAGAAACTTGAATACACTAGGCTGAGGTGGCAAGGTGGGAGTGGATGAAGGTTTATGGATTAGTGGACTAGGATTAGGACTAGGGATTGGTGGGCTAGGATTAGATAGGGGAATGGGATTGGATGGAGGGTTAAGGTAAGGATATTGGAGTGGTGAATTAAGATAGGGGGACATGGATTGTAGGTTAGGACAAGAGGATGTAGGTGGTGTAGTGGGACAAGAGGATGTGGGGGATGGATTATAATAAAGGTATTGGGATGGTAGATTATGATTAGGATATGTGGGTGTAGGATTAAGGTAAAAGGGTGTGGATGTAAGATTAGTATGGACAGATTGGAAAAGAGGATTAGGATAGGGGGTCATGTATGGGGAATTGTAATAGGAATATTGTGATGGAAGATGAGGATAAGAGGATGTGGATGTTGAATAAGAGGATGATGTAGATGGGGAAGGGGAAGGTACTGGATACCCTTTGTCAAAGGTAGCATAAGGAACATGGTTAGGCTTAATTAGATTTTGGAAAGTGGGTGGAGAAATCTTACTAGAGATGATAGTGTCAAGGGGATCTATGTCATATACCTCTTGATCAATAAGACTTTCGTTATCAGTGTCAACATAATTAGGGTTTCCCTTGACCACTATTGATGGAGGATGAGGATTCATGATGACGACAGGATAAAGAGGATGGATAAAATATTTTGGATAGGAACAGATTAAAGCTCAAATCAGGATTTTGGTCAAGCTCAAATCAGGATTGGACAAAAGCTTAGATTAGGATCATTGGATGGGATTCGGTAGACAGATGATTAGATCGGGTAGATGATTTGATGAATTTGATTAAAGTACTAGATTGGTTTGATTGGATAGGATCAAATGATTAGATGATGTTGATTGGATAATTATGATTAGATGAAGATGATTGTATGTATTTGATTAAAGGAATGGATTGATTTTATTAGATAGAAAGAAACAAAAGGTACCACTAGATAGAGCTTGAAAAACTAAGCAACTTTGGTTTTTGAATGAAGTTGATTTGACATACAGTTTGTAAATGATAGCCCCGGGAAGTTAGGGATGTGTCCACCCTGCAATACGGGACGTGGCCACCCTAGGATGGTCAAATTCTTGATAGGTGGAAATTAAAGGCACCAATAAATAGAGCTTAAAAAAATAAGCAACTTTGGTTTTTGAACGAAGTTGATTCGACGTACGGTTTGTAAATGACAGCCCCGGGAAGTTAGGGGCGTGGCTACCCTAGGATGGTTAAATTCTTGATAAGAGGAAATGGAAGGTACCACTAGATAGAGCTTATAAAACTAAGCAACTTTGGTTTTTGAACGAAGTTGATTCAAAGTACGGTTTGTAAATGACAGCCCCAGGAAGTTAGGGGCATGTCCACCCTACGAT